>PISX010006328.1:0-98632 GCA_004024625.1 Mellivora capensis
ATATATACACGATGGAATACTATGCAGCCATCAAAAGAAATGAAATCTTGCCATTCGCAACGATGTGGATGGAACTAGAGGGTATCATGCTTAGTGAAATAAGTCAATCAGAGAAAGACAACTATCATATGATATCCCTGATATGAGGAAGTGGAGAGGCAACATGGGGGACTAGGGGGGCAGAAAAAGAAGAAAAGAAGCAAGATGGGATTGGGAGGGAGACAAACCATAAGTGACTCTTAATCTCACAAACAAACTGAGGGTTGCGGGGGGGGAGGGGGTTGGGAAAGGGGGTGGGGTAATGGACATTGGGGAGGGTATGTGCTATGGTTAGTGCTGTGAAGTGTGTAAACCTGGCGATTCACAGACATGTACCCCTGGGGATAAAAATTTGTTTATAAAAAATAAAAATTTAAAAAAAAAGAAAAAAAAAGAACAACAAAAAAAAATTATACAATCATCTCAATAGATGCAGAAAAAATATCTGACAAAATTCAACATCCATTTTTGATATAAATACTCAATAAATTTGACATCGAGGGAATCTACCTCAACATAATAAAGGTCACACACAAAAAGCCCAGAGCTAGCATCATAGTTAATGGTGAAAGCTGAAAGCTTTTCCTCAAAGATCAAGAACAAGACAAGGAATCCCACTCTTGACACTTTTATTCAACATGTATTAGAAGTTCTAGCCATGGCAATCAGGCAGGAAAAGAAGCAAAAGTCATCCAAATTAAAAAGAAAAGAAAAGAAAAGAAATAGAAGTTTCATTATTTGCAGATGACATGATACTATATATATATAAAACTCTAAAGACTACAAAAAAGTACAAGAATTAATAAATGAATTCAGTAAACTTGCAGGATACAAAATCAATATACAGCAATCTCTTGCATGTCTATACACTAATGAACTATCAAACAGGGAAATTAAGAAAATAATCCTATTTACAACTGCATCAAAAATAACAAAATAGGGGCTCCTGGGTGGCTCAGAGGGTTAAAGCCTCTGCCTTCAGCTCGGGTCATGATCCCAGGGTCCTGGAATCAAGCCCTTATGTCAGGATCTCTGCTCAGCGGGGAACCTGTTTCCCTCTCTCTCTGCCTGCCTCTGCCTACTTGTGACCTCTGTCTGTCAAATAAATAAAATCTTTAAAAAAATAATAAAATGCCTAGGAATAAATTTAAGCAAGAAAGTGAAAGATTTGTATATTGAAAAGTATGAGACACTGATGAAACTAATTGAAGACAACAAAAATAAATGGAAATACATACTGTGCTCATGAATTGGAAGTATTAATTTTATAAAATTGTCTTTATCACACCAGGAATCTACACAGTTAATGCAATTCCTATCAAAATACCCATAACATTTGTCACAAAACTAGAAGAAAGAATCCTAAAATTCATATGAAACCACAAAAGAATAAAGAAAAAAAAGCAATCTTGAGAAAGAAGAACAAAGTTGGAGATATCATGCTCCCCATTTCAAACTATACTACACACCTATAATAATCAAAAGAGAATGATACTAGCACAAAAACATATAGATCACAGAACAGAATAGAGACCTAAGAAATAAAACCTTGTTATGGTCAACTAATCTATGGCAAAGGAGTCAAGAGAATACAATGAGGGAAAGACAATCTCTTCAATAAATGGTGTTGAGAAACCTGGACAGCAAAAGAATGAAACTGGATCACCTTCTCAAACCATATAAAAAAATAAACACAAAACAGATTAAAGAGTTGTAACATCTGAAACTTTAAAACTCTCAGAAGAAAACATAAGCAGTTAGCTTTTGGACATCAGTTTTAACAATTTTTTTTTTTTTGATATTTCTCCTCAGTCCAGTAAAAGTAAACCATGGGACTATACCAAACTAAAAGCTTTTATACAGAAAAAAAAATCAACTAAATGAAAAGGAACCTACCAAATGGGAGAAGATACTTGCAAGTGATATATCTGAGAGGCAGTTGATATCTAAAGTATATGAAAAACCCATACAACTAAATAACAACAACAACAACAACAACAAAACAACCTGATTAAAAAATGGACCATGGATCTAAATAGCCATTTTTCCAAGAAGACATACAGATATCCAACAGACACATGAAAAAATAGTCAACACCAGTAATCATCAGAGATATGAAAATCAAATTATAATGAGATACCACACCACATTTGTCAAAATGGCTGTTATCAAAAAGACAAGAAATAACAAGCATTGGTGCGGCTATGGAGAAAAGGGAACCCTGTTGTTCTCTTGGTGGGAATATTAAATTGTTGTAGCCTCTAAAAATATAGTATAGAAGTTCCTCAAAAAATTAAAAATAGAACTACCATATAATTCAGTAATTCATCTTCTGGATATGTGTAGCTAAATGTTCACTGCAACATTATTAATAATAGCCAAGATATGGAAGCAACGTAAGCAACTGTCAAAAGATGAGTGGATAAGGAAGATGTGATATATGCATACACAATGGAATATTACTCAGCCATAAAAAAGAAAGAAATCTTGCCATTTGCAGCAACATGGACCTAGAGGATCTTATGCTAAGTGAAATAAGTTAGGCAGAGAAAGACAAATAACATATGACTTAATTTATACATGGAATCTAAAACAACAACAACAAAAAAGTCCATTGATCTAAAAACAGAACAACAAACAAAACAAACAGAAAGAGATTTGTGGACACAGAGAGCAAATCAGTGGTTGCTGGTGGTATGGTGAAGGGGAGAGAGACAAAATAGATGAAGTGATTAAAAGGTAAAAACTTCCAGTTACAAAAGAAATGTCATAGGAGTGCAATTTACAGTATAGGAATACACTCAATAATGTTATAATAACTTTGTAGAGTGACAGAGTAACTAGAACTATCAAGTTGATCATTTCATAATATATAAAAATATTAAATCTCTATGTTGTGCACCCGAAACTAATATAATATTGTCTGTTAATAATAACTCAATAACAAAGACAATAAAAATACTATAAAATAGGAAAATTATGCATATAATTTATGAGATAATATTCAGTAATATTAGAATAGTATCACAGGATGCTGAAATTAGTACCCTACAGCTAGAATACAAATATAGGATTACTAAATAATCCTTTGATTAACAAGAAAACCATACAGTAATTCTGAAATACTTAGATGGAAGCAAAAGAAAGCACTGCATGACAAAAGTCATGGAACTCTGGGAACAAAATATTTGTGGGAAATTTATAGCTTTAATTACCAGGAAACAGGAAAAGTTATAAAATATAAACTAAGAATTCAACTTCAGAGGTTAAAAGATAGTAACAGCATAAATAGAAAGAAACAAAAGAATAGACATCCAGGAAATAGGGAGCAAAAATAAATGAAGAATAGAAATACAATTTCAATTAAGACTTCCTTTTTTGTTGAGATTAATAAGCTCTCCCTGACAAATCTTTCCCAAGAGGGAATTTGAAAATAAAAGGTAGACTGTTAGAGTACAGAGAATGTGGTATGTAAAAAATTAGAAATATAGAAAGCAGTAATTTAATGTAAAGGGCAAATGTTATATTCTAATAAATCTCATCTAATAATCTTAGATGTAAATGATGCAATTCTGAAAAAATTAAAAATACCAGAATGGCACAAGAATAAGAAAACTTGCATAGATACGTAAAATGTAAAAACAGTACACAAAAACAAAAGAAAAAATGGCTGAAATGGCCATGAAAAATCTCTTTCCAAATACCCAGACCCCAAAACCTTTGTGGATAAATTCTACTAGACATTCAGGAAATAAATGTTTTGTGTATTAGGAAATTTTTTTAAAAAATTAAAAATATATAAAATATTCACTGTTTTTGGTATAAGACTAGAACAATCAAATAGCAATAATCTCCTGCAATCCATGTATTATAAAATCTTAGAAATTCTTATAAGTTCCATAAGGAGTAGGGGGGGGACGATGATGATCACAACATTGTGATAAAAGGTACTAGTGGCAATTGATGTGGTCATCACTAGATAATTTGGTTTGTAAATATCAGGAACTCAACAATTAGAAGCAATAATCAAATAACAAGGAAAAATCTTAAAAAACAAAGTATTGAGTAAAAAATTAATGGCATTAGAATGAAAACAATGCTATTAATGTGAATTTGAAATACAAAAGCACAAAATAATATAAGAATATAGGAATATATATCAAAAAAATCAGTCATCAAATAAAATGGTTGACAATAAGGGCAAGAGTTAAGTAGAGAATGAAGATGAAGAAGATGGAATGTTAGATGATGAAACACACATACATCTATAAGTTGTTATAAATAAAAATAAAGTAGATAATTCATTTCACCAGATGATGATGCCAGGCACTTAAAGGATATGTTTTAACCATCTTGTATGGAGTTCAAACAGGAATGTTACATAAGTAAATTTTTGTTTAAATAACGTCATTGGCATACAAGAGAAAGGGCAGCTTCCAAATTCATTCTATGAGACCAGGATCACCTTGATATCAAAACCAGATAAAACACCACCAAAAAAAAAAGAGAACTACAGGCCAATATCTCTCATGAATATAGACACAAAAAATCCTCAACAAAATATTAGCAAATCGAATCCAACAATATATTTAAAAAATGATATACCATGATCAAGTGGGATTTATTCCTGGGATGTGAGGGTGGTTCAATACTCACAAAACAATCAATGTGATACATCACATCAATAAGAGAAAGGATAAAACCATGTGACCTTTTCAATAAATACAGAAAAAGCATTTGACAAAGTACAACATCCATTCATGATAAAAACCCTTTGCGAAGTACGTCTAGAGAGAATATACCTCAACATAATAAAGGCCTTATATGAAAACCCACAGCCAACATCAGAGAGTTTTTCCCCTAAAGTTAGGAACAAGACAAGGATGTCCATTTTCACCACTTTTATTCAACATGGTGCTGGAGGTCCCAGCCACCGCAATTAGACATCATAAAGAAATAAAAGCCATCCAAACTGGCAAGTAAGTCATTATTGGCAGATAACATGATACTATATATAAAAAATCCTAAAGATTCCACTTAAAAACTACTAGAACTGATAATTCAGTAAAGTATAAAAAATAATGTATAGAAATCTGTTGCATACACTAAAAATGAAGCAGCAGAATGTGAAATTAAGAAAACAATCCCATTTACAATTGTACCTAAAACAACAAAATATCTAGGAATGAACTTTATGAAAAAGGTGAAAGACCTATGTTCTGAAAACTATAAAACACTGGTGAAAGAAACTCAAGATGATGCAAAGAAATAGAAAGATATTCCATGCTCATGAGTTGGAAAAACAAATAGTCTTAAAATGTCTATACTACTCAAAGCAATCTATACATTTAATGTAATCCTTATCAAAATACCAATAGCATTTCTTCACAGAGCTAGAACAAACAATCCTAAAATTTGTATGGTACTACAAAAGATCCCAAATAGACAAAGCAACCTTGAAAAAGCAAAATAAAACTGGATGTATCACAATTCCAGATTTCAAGTTACACTAAAAAGTGGTAGTATTTAAAACAATATGGGACTGGCCTAAAAACAGACACATAGATCAATGGATTAGAATATAAAACCCAGAAATAAACCCACAATTATATGGTCAATTAATCTTCCACAAATGAGGAATGAATATACAATGGGAAAAAACACAGTCTTTTTAACAAATGGTGTTGTGAAAAATAAACAACATACAAAAGAATGAAACTGGACCACTTTCTTTACCTAACAAAACAAACTCAAAATAGGTAAAGACCTGAAACCATAAAAGCCCTTGAAGAGAGCAGAGACATGTGACATGGACCATAGCAAAGTTTTTCAAGACATGTCTCCCGAGGCAAGGGAAATAAAAGCAAAAATAAACTATTGGGGTTGCATCAAAATGAAAAGCATAGCAAAGGAAACAATCAACAAAATTAAAAGGCAACCTACTGAATGGGAGAAGATATTTGCCAATGACATATTTGACCAGGGGTTAGTATTCAAAATACATAAAGAACAGATATAACTCAATACCCAAAAAACAAATAATCCAAATAAAAAATGAGCAGAAGATATGAACAGACATTTCTCCAAAAAAGACATGCAGATGACCAGCAGACACATAAAAAGATGGTCAACACCACTGATCATCAGTAAAATGCAAATTAAACTACAGTGATCTATCCCCTCACACCTGTCAGAATGGCTAAAATAAAAAACACAAGAAACAGCAACTGTTGGTGAGGATGTGGATAAAAAGGAATATTTACATGTTGTTGGTGGAAATGCAAGCTGGTGCAGCCATTATGAAAAACAGTATGGAGGTTCCTCAAAAATTTAAAAATAGAATGATGATCTAGTAATAGCACTACTCCTTATTTGCCCTAAGAATATAAAAACAATAATTCAAAATGATACACACACCCCTATGTTAATAGTAGCATTATTTACAAATAGCCATATTGTGGAAGTAGCCCAAGTGTCCATCCATAGATGAACAGATAAGGAAGATACATATATATCTTCATACATACACACACACACACACACATACACACACACATATACACAGGTTGGAATATTATTCATCCATGAAAAAGATTGAAATCTTCCTTTTTGCAACAACATGGATGAAGCTAAAAAAATATAATGCTAATTGAAATAAGTCAGTCAGAGAAACACAAATACCATATCTCACTCACATGTGGATTTAATAAAGAAAACCAGCAAAGGAAAAAGAAGAGAGACAAACCAAGTAACAGACTCTTAATTATGGAGAACAAACTAATGGTTAGCAGGGATTGGCGGGGGAGAAAAGAGGGGTGGAAGAAATAGGGAATGTGGAGTACACTTATGTTGTAGAAAAAAAAATAAAACGTTACAAACAAATAAAATAACTCTTTGGGCCAAATGCAGCAATACAAGAATGTCTGATTTCTATCCTAAGTTCTAGTGGGGGAAATGTATTTTCCTTAGTATTTATAACCATTGGCATGCCCTCAAAAGGATTTGGAGTGCAAATTTGTACTACTTTATGGCCAAAAAAAAACTCAAACAAAATGTTTCTACTTTGATAGTGCCTTAACATCCTTTACAGCAGAGAAGTTTTCATCTCTGGAAATTTATGCCTTTGGCTGATTTTTCTTGAGGTTCCTGAAGACAAATAAACAGAACAAAATCACGGACTCCAAACTTACAAAATAGATGTGGTGGTGCCTGGGTAGCTCAACGGTTGAGCATCTGACTCTTGGTTTTGTCTCAGGTCATGATCTCAGGGGCGTGAGACTGAATCACATATCAGGTTCCTCCACACTCAGTGGGCAGTCTGCTTGAGATTCCCTCCCTCTCACTCTGCTTCTGCCCCTCTGCCCACTCACATACACACACACACACTCTCTCAAACAAATAAATAAATCTTTAAAAATAAATACATGTCAGTGGAGGGAACAATAGAGTAACTATGCTGTCCCAAATTTCAAACATTGGGATTACTGGATATAAATTGAGGAAATTAAAAATATTTAGGGAGTTGTAGAGAATTAGGAATACAGAAGAAAGGCAAGGGACCCTTTTAAATACTTTTTAAAATGAATAGGCTAGTTCAATGTAAACTAACTAGTTAGCATGTTGAACAGCACCAAGCTGAAAAGAATTGGAGAACTGGGAGACAAATCTAAAGAGGTCCGTCAAAAACACTGTAATCAAAGCAGATGATGTCCACTGGATGATCAGAAATATTGTCGTTTGCAGGATGCCTGGGTGGCTCAATCTGTTAAACCGCTGCCCTCAGCTCAGGTCATAATCCCAGGGTCCTGGGACAGAGTCCCATATCCGGCTCCTTGACCAGCAGGGAGCCTGCTTCTCTCTCTGCCTCTGCTTGCCACTCTGCCTGCTTGTGCTCTCTCTCTGACAAATAAATAAATAAAATCTTTAAAAAAAAAAAAGGGGGAGGGCGCCTGGGAGGCTCAGTGGATTAAAGCCTCTGTCTTCAGTTCAGGTCATGATCCCAGGATCCTGGGATCTAGCCCTGCATCAGGCTCTCCACTAAGCGGGGAGCCTGCTTCCTCCTCTCTCTCTCTGCCTGCCTCTCTGCCTACTTGTGATCTATCCGTCAAATAAATAAATAAAATCTTAAAAAAAAAGAAATATTGTCGTTTGGGAAAATTGAGAAAATTTTTTAGAGTCATTTGTGAATATCAGTTATGCTTGAATATACAAATAACCTATGAGATAACAAACCTACTTTTAATAATGTATCCTAGAATAATTTCTGCATATTTGTACTTGTAAAAATGTCTAAAGATGCTCCTAACAATACTCTTTGTAATAACAGAAATGTGAAACAAACTATCCTTCATATGGCAAATGTAACATATTTATATGTGGAACATTAAATTTAGAATAAATAAATAAATTAAAACTATAGGAATCACTATGAAAAAATAATATGTTACAATTTATAAAGTTTCATAACATGCAAACTCACTATTATTTATTATCAAAATATCCATATATATTAAACTGATAAAACATATTATAGGGGTGCTTAAAACAAAATCAAGAAAATATATATTTTTTAAGAGTTAGTCAGGTAAAGAATATGATTGGGGGAGCTTTGGAGGAGCTAAACAGTATTTTCAGTATATTATTTCTTACTTTAGTGTTGGATTCATAGAGTTTTATTCAATTATTTTTATACATTATTGTACATCAGAAATATTTTCTACTAAGTTAAAAGGAAAGAAAATTTATCTAAATGACAAATACGAATAAACTAATATAATATAATTTACTTAAAACAGCTGTTGTTAATTTATTATCATAGAAAAAATATATAGATACATGCAGACATTTGGTATGGTGTGACTGCACAGGCATATGATTTAAACTGATGCTTAAAAAAGACCTGTGTACAGCAGGTTGCAAATAGGTCCTGAGGGGACAGAACAACCCAGCTGGAGTGTGTGGCCCACCTGCCTGATTAGCACTGTGGCTGAAAGGAGCTGACAAGCAGCTTCTATTTTTATCTAATCTTTAAATTCCAGGAACCTCATTTCACTAAATCATAGCTTTCGAGTAGGATTGTAAAAGCTTTCCCTCTGCTTATTTCTTTTTAATCTAGATTTCTCTCAAGAGCTCTTCTCACAGATGGCTACAATCCTGATAGTCTTTATATCCTCTGCCACTAGGTCACTTGGAAAAAGAAACAAAAACAAAACAAAGCAAAACAAAAACCTGAGCTCAAATTAAAGCAAAAGAATAATTTGACAATAATCCAGACTGGTAAAAACTAATTGTAAGAAGATTTAAAATTTATAATTTTCTATTATTGTTAGTGTTTTTTGCATTATGCACAATGTAATATGCAAAGTTAAATATATTTATGATTACTTGGACTATTTTGCTTAAAGAGACAACAGAAATGCACCCACGAGTTTATTAAACCATCCTACAATTGGTCTTTTAAATTTAGCTTTAATTTCACTTTGTATTTAATATTTTTTATTTGAAAGATACAATGCTGGGGTATTGGCAATAACAATGTAGTATACCACAAATGCATTCTTAGTGTGATGTTTTATAGAAGTTATAAGAAAATTCTAGTATTTTACCAACTGCACATGTGTGTGCATTTCCCATTGATTTCATTCATGGTTATAGGCTAGATTAGGTATAATATACAATGATTGTGAGTATGGGTGTAGGTAGTGAGATATATAATGGTGAAGGTATTGATAGAGGAAGAACCCCTATAATTTACTCTTTGACTTGACATCAGTGAAGGGGAACCAAAGTCATTTTCCAAGAGTTAGGGACAAAGCTAGTTTAGAAAATTTTTTTATGTTGTTATACAATTTAGAGTTGACATCCCACATTTAGAATTAAATTTCTAAACTAATACAAGGAGGATATACTACTTGTATCAAAGAGTAGAGCCAAAAGAATGTGTGCTATATTCACAATATGCCCTTAGTTAAGAGGCAAAAAAAAAAAAAAGAGTCTATAGGCTTTTAATGATATAATTTATTATTATATCCAAAAGGAATTGTATTGGAAAGCAAGTTCACTAATTATTAGTTCTTTGAACAGGTGTGATTTAATCCATTTTAAATTTAAGAAAAGAAATAACATTTCAAAATAATTGAAATCCTTTTAAAATATCATAGAGATCTCATAACATTTAAACTTATTAGTCAGAGGACTACATGTGTATCTTTTAAGTAATAGCCAAATTTTCTGAAAGTCTGAGAAAGTATCAGAAGGTTGAGACAGCCTAAAACTATTTTAAATTTAAATCCCAACAAATTTTGAGTGCCTAATATTGTGATACAACAGGATTGAAAGAGGAAAGGGGGAAACCTGGGAGTCATGTTTTAATATTTGATACTTTTTAATAATCAAACATTTTCTGTTTGCAAAACTGAAATATTAGTTATAGAACATCATATATAGAAGTCATACATTCTTATACGTTAGTGTTGTGGTTGTGTTCAAACATTCAAATTTTCAGTTTATTAGATTTATTAATTAAGTTTCAATAAATTAAATCATATTAGGTTTAAGTCTCTAAATTACAGCCTCATCTTGGAAACTGAGAGGAAAATTGAAATAAAATTACCAAGTCTATTAAATATCATCAGCATTTTCAAGTACAATTTGAAAACCAAATTCTGTTTCAAATACTATGTAACATATTAATCTGCTATGTCAGTGCACAAAAAATCACAAAGGTCAAGAAAAGTCAAGAGTCACAGTGGAATGAGAATGCTAATAATAGTCTATAAATAGCATAATCTATAACTTAGGTAAATAAACAGTTATGTCTATAAACATGAGGAAGACAAAGCAGGATCATGCTCAAAATTTAAGTGGACTGTGGGGAAAGATGGGCTGCCAAAAAGATCAAGGTTAAGAGATCAGAAACACACACAGGCGCCTGACTTCTGAATAAAGGTCACAGGTCTGGAAAAAGTTTCAAATTTCTCAAATTTTAGTGTGCATAAGAATCACTGGGGAACTTGTTAAACCACAGACTTCCCTGGATTCCACTTTAAGAGAAGTGAATTGACTCGGTATACTTCGTCTAAAGTATCTTTAAAATAAATTCCTCATGGGAGCCATTTCTTATAGTTTTTTCAAGATTAAATTGGAAGTATAGAATAAAAACATACCACAATTGAAACTTGCAATCAGCTTGTTTATTTGGGATTAAATTAATTCCTTATTTTCAGTTCTTCTATTTTTTTCTGGTCCCTAAACGTCTTTCACTCCATAAGTTTCTTAAAAATTTAGCTGAAATTTTTAGTTGTAAAATTTTAGAAATAATAGTGGACTCATGTTAGATTTATATGCAAATCTGTGGATAAACCAGTAAAACTATACATGTCACAGTGTAGGAGAGGTTCTATAATTTCACAGTATCTTCTTTGAGTTTTGGAATAGTGATTGGCTTTCTCAAATAAATTTCAGAGTATTCTGATTAGTTTCTGATAAGAATAAAGCCAACTTTGTTATGTACATATCTATAACTTCTAAATACAAACTTCTAAACTTCTAAATACATTTTTAAAATTTTATTTATGCAGTTATCTATTTATTAGATAACATCCATTTACTTCTGTTTTCTGATATTGATCATTTTTAGATCTTAGTTATATCTGAAATTATGTCATGTTTCAATAAGCATTGTTCTTATAAGCTGTCCTCCCATCTGTAAAGACAGAATAGTACAGAATAGTACAGGCTATTTAGACTACTATGTCATCCTAAGTCAGCAAATGACTGTAAAGCAAAAGATTGCATGGCTACAATGTGAAGTCTTCAACCATAAAACAGTTTCCAAGTGTCTGAGATCCCATGTTTAGCCACATCAAGACACTCTAAAAGTTCTCACGGTGCAATGGAAATATCCCTTCTGGCCACTTTTTCTAAAATACTGAGGATTATAGTATCGATATTGAAAAATGTTATAGTTATGATTTTTCTTCCTGTTTGATGTGCAATTACTTCATTTTTAACTCATAGCTACAAAGGAATGGTTTTAAATCACTGACTTTCAATGTGCCTAAAAAAAATAAAATAAAATACAATGTGTAGCCATAGGCCAGGCCAGATAAATTTGCAACTCTACCCTATTCCATCTTGACTGATTTTGCTTTTGAAAAGCAAATCCTTAATCTTGGGAGTTTCTCAGTTGGCTTGGATTGCAATGATTTTGTTTTACTTCTTAAATCAGTTTATGCCCTAGCCTCTCTTTTCAGAATATAAGAACTCTAGGTACTACATTGGTTCTTCTTTGGTTTATAGGCCTTGTCTATATTACATTTTTAAAATTTTTCTGGATTGATACTTGATTTTTATTAATTTTGTTTTTTGCCTATTTTTTTGCCATATTTTTGGGGTGCCTGGATGGCTGTCAGTTAAGCATCCAACTCTGGGTTTCAGTTCAGGTCATGATCTCATGGGACCAAACCCCCACATAAGACTGTGTGCTTGGCAGGCCTGCATGAAGATTCTCTCCCTTTGCACCTCCCCCTACTTGCACACTCATGCTCTACCTGTCTAAAATACATAAATAAATCTTTTTAAATCTTTTTAAAAAAGATATTTCCACATGAGATATATCATGTATCTTATTTTAAATATTTACACATTTTTTTAAAAAAATTAAACATTTCAACATATCTGACCACACTTTAACATCATAAAAGATAACTGTTCTTTTACTGATAAAATTATCTAAATGTAGCAAAATTTCTGAAAGAGATACTCTTCCTTCAATATAGTCATATTCAATTTCTCAGAATCCAAATTATGAATTGGAGACTAGGAATGATAAAATATTTCACTACATATTTGTGAACCTGTTTTTCTATTAGTGATTTCTTTTAAAATAAGGTTACTCCACATTGTAATAAGATATTAAAGTCTTTTCCATTATACACCTTGTGTTCCTTTCCCTCTTTTCTATGTATGCTGACATGTATTATAGATTGAATTGTGTGCATATGTTGAGGTTCTAAACCCTAGTACTTCTCAATGTGACCTTAATTGGAGATAGAGCCTTTACAAAGATAATCAAGTTAAAATGGAGTCATTAGGGTAGACCTAATCCAATATTACTCGTGTCCTGGAAAACTTGGACAGGCAGAGACATGTACAGAAGGAATATGATATGAAGATACAGAGGGAAGATCATTTACAAGTAATGCTGAAGATTGCAAGCAAACCTCCAGAGAAAGGACTGAACAGATTTTCCTTTAAGGTCTCAGACCCTTGGCCTTCAAAAGTGCTGGTCAATCCATTTCTGTTGTTCTCAGCCACGCAGTTTATGATATTTTATTACAGCAGTCTAGCAAATGACTACACCGTTTGATCCTTTTTATTAAGTGGTACATGGGTTTACTTGAGTGACCTCTGTTGCTTGGAACCAATAAATTGTCATATACAAAACTAACACTTTCTGAAATATTATGGAGAATTAACATACTCCCCCTTTAAGTACTCGTTAACTTTCAGTTTATATTTATCTAGAAAACACTTAAAATTCCATGTATGCTCCTGTAACAAAGTAACTTTCCTGTGACTAAATTGGGTCTTGAGTATTTTTGAAGATTGGAGCAATGTTCTTCCTCTTCTAAAGATCTATTACACATGAGTTTATATGCTTTGATGGTTTTGAGTTGTTACTTTTCTTGCTTGTTTTGTTTTGTTTTTGTTTTTGTTTTGCTGGAAGTAAAATGAAGGGTTCTGGTTCAAGATAAAAGGTAAGAAGATGCCACAATAGAAAAGGAGGAAGTAAAAAATAAAAGGAACACACAAAAGGGACAAAGAAATGTGAGATGGAGGAATATGAGAAAAAATGAAAGGCAAAAGAACAGCCACCAAGGTAATGGCCCAGCCTCCCTAAGAGTAACAAAGGGAATGGTAAATCCAAAGGCTCTGCTTTGATGAGCGATTTTCTGAGAGTCTGCTTTGGAATAAGTTGGGATATGTGAAGAGTCATTCTCTCCATTCCAGGTCAACAAACAACAAACCTCGGGCACTCAGACAGCTGAAAACTGATGTCAGGAGCAGCGAGCAACTACATCCTTCCTACTGCCATTTGTGCTCTCATGGAAAGGCAAAAGCCACAGCGACAGCACACAGAAGCTACTGTCACCCTAGGACTCCCTAAAATAAAAGAAGGTGGTACCTGTGGCCTGGAGACAGTATCAGCAATGTAATTTGCAGGGCTCTGTGTAAATGAAAGCACACATCCCCTTGCTCAGAAATTATTAAGAATTTCAAAATAGTGATGGTACGGTATAAACCCAAACATGTGGCCTAGCCTAGCATGGGGTTTCAAGCAATCATATAGGTCACATGCCCATAAAGCACCTTCCCTGGACATGATTCATAGATACACAGATAAAGGCTAGGAACTGATATGATATACCAGTATAACAATGAAATTATCATTAAACATGCCATCAATTCCCTGTAATTCCTCTATTTAGTAAGTATGATAGTATTTAAAGGCATGGAATTTCAATTTTGTTTTTTAACTGGCTTAAAAAATTAAAATGGTGAATCTACTTACAGTATCCCTCTCAAGAATATGTTTTAAAGCATTAAAGAAATAAATGACTCATTATTTTGAGATTTTATTTTCCATTTTTTTAAATGACTAATAAGGAAGTGTTTTCTAAACTCTACCTGAATTATATGCATGAAGTCAAACATCTTCTTAATTGATATTTATCACATATTATTTCTGATTAGCAACATTTATACAAAGTTGACAATTTCATAATAGATGAAGCAAACAGAAACCAATTGTTTATCTTATCATGAACTTACTGCTGTCTCTGATACAAATTCTAAGTGGTAGTTGAGTCATCTTATTTCAAGCATGGAGATACAGTAGGCAGACAAGCCATATAGACAGAAATAGGAATTTTTAACACTTCCTTGAGATTCAGGATCCTTATGTTGTTTTTTGCTTAGTTCAATTTCTATTAGAATTTCCCAAAAGAAACAAAATCTTGCCTATTCAACACTGTGCCTGCTTTATCTGCTTTAGTAAATGCCTGATATAAAAACTTAACATAATTTTCCTTTTTTACATTTCTTCTAACAATTTATATTCACACAATCTGACATTTCCTGCCCTTGTTTCATATCCATTGTCATATATCTTCTAAATAAGAAATCAATTTAGAATTGTTATTATAATTAAATATTGAATAATATTTTTGTTGTTTTCCTCATACCCCTTCTTTGTAATTAAAAGGGAGGATAAAATAAAGCTTACTTGTATAATGCTTACAAAATGTATTTTTACTTATACAATTTAGTTGGATAACATTTTTTTGGCCCATACTAAGCAATTTTTTCAAATTCCTTCATGTTTTCTAATAAAAGTAATGACAAATCATGTGATTCTCTTTTCATAAGGGTTGCAAATGGTCCTCAAATCAAGTTTCTCTATAAAACAAGATATTGTCCTATCTGAATTCTACCCAGTTTCTTATTAATGATACTGATATGATAGTGCCTTAACTTCATAAAATTCACCTCTTTATTATTGCATTATATGATACTATTGTGTGTGTGTCAGAGAAAAAGAACAAGAGCAGTGGGTGTTGGGGTTGGGTAGGGGCAGAAGAAGAGGGAGAGAGAGAATCTTAAGTAGGCTCCATGTCCAGCTTAGACCCCAATATGGGGCTAGACCTCACAACCCTGAGATATGACCTGAGCCAAAATCAAGAGTTCAATGCTTAACTGACTGAAGCCACCCAGGTGTCCCTATATGCTACTATTTTAAATTGGGCCTTTCCCTTTGTTCGTCAAGATATATTCTGAATGCCCTCTCATTGTCTTACTGACTCCTCTAATTCCACTGTTACATCTTAACATCATTTAATCACCAGTGTCCTTAATGTTCCTGGCATTAGTCCTTTAACTACAGTGTGGTTCTTACTGTTTGCATTTATTGTCTTGTTCCATTATTTTCTCTCTGTTTTCTCATTTATCTCATCTGTAAAATTATGAAAAAGTTTCGGAAATACTTGTTTTCCATCTATTTTCAAACTTGAATGCACATAGTTTTGCATAGCAAAAACTCTTTCAATGAAGTTTTTATAAACTTCTTTTTACATAAGAGAATTTTCTTGTTCCTGTTTTCCACATATAAAACAATGATTGCATTTTAATTTCCAAAGGCCTACTTTAATGGCTTCCTGAGTTTTACTGATAGCCTGTATTGACCAATGTGCTGTATCATCTAAAATACTTTGTACTGAAATAAAAAAACAACAACAACACAGTAAAACCATCCTTTCAAATCTTATGACGCATAGGAAAAGTTCTAAATTTAGGTCTAATTTCTACGATAAACAACTTATATTATTATAATGGAAGACTTCATTATCTTAAATTTGGCATAGATAGTTAAATCATTGAATTTCTTTTTTTTTCTAAAATCTTGTTGATTTGTTATTATTTGATCAAAACTAACTGTGGTCTCTTTCAAAAATGAATTTTTGTACTCCTCTAAAACAGCAAATGCTTTACTCTGAGAGATTTATATTTGGACAGATATGTTCCTTTAATTTCTCTCTGGAATTAAACAAGGTTCCCACTTCATGAGACTTTTCTAGGAAGCTATTCTCATTACTTATGAAGTGAATTCTTAAAATTAAACTCTCCTTAAAAGTGGTTTTCTGGGTTTTTTTTTCTGTCCTACGTTCTTCTTCTCAGAAACTTGTGTAAATTTTCCAAATCTATGTTTCATCATCCAGATTAATAAAAACAGAACAGGAAATTGAGAAATATACATTCTTTCTTTTCTCCTGCACAGTATTTACCTTAGTTACATTTTTCTATCTTTTCTTTCTTTCTTCATTATTCAGCTATTTTTCCATTGGTCTTTTCATTCTCCTTCTCTTGGCCTCCCTGTCTAAATATCTTTAACAGCTTTTAAGGCATATGCTCATATGCCTTTCTGTTCATCCTCAGCCCAGTTGTTCTTAAAATAGGAGGGTTATTTATTGAGGAAAATTTCTTGACCAAAAGTAACCTTTGTGGGGCACCTGGGTGGTTCAGTCAATTTTGCACCAAACTCTTGATTTTGGCTCAGGTCATGATCTCAGGGTTGTGACACAGTGGCTGGGCTCCAAACTGGGCATGGAGCCTCTTAGAATTCTCTCTCTCAATCTCTTTCTCTCTCTCCCTCTTCTTCTGCCCTTCCCCCTACCCACCCCCCAAAAAGGTAACCCTTGAGTACCTGTATATTTTGCTGTTAGTATCTGGCTTGTTAGTAGAAGAGGTGAACATTTATCAGCAGATGGCACATGTGATGGTTAATGTTATGTGTCAAAATGTCTGGGCCATAAGGTGTCCAGACATTTGTTCAAACCTTATTCTGGGTGAGGGTGTTTCTACATGAGAATAACATTTAAACTGGTGAACTGAATAAAGCAGACTAATGTGGCTGACCTCATCAATCAGTTGAAGAACTAAATAGAATAAAAGGGCTGGAATAAGAGGGAAATCCACCTACCTCACCATTTGGCCTGGGATATGTGTCTTTACCAGCCTTCAGACTGAAACTGAAACACTGGCTCTTTTTGAATTCCTGGTCCTCCAGCTTGCCAACTGCAGGCCTTGGGACTTAGCCTCCATAATGTTGTGAACCAATTCCTAATAATAAATGTCTTCCTCTCTCTCCCTCTCTCTTTTTGCTTTATATATTTGGAAGCTTCATTTGTAGACACTTGAATATTAAGGATTGTTCTTCCCTCTTGATAAACTGACCCCTTTATCATTATGAAATAACTTTCTTTATCAGCAGTAATCTGCATGACCCTGAACTAATGTGAGTTCTCTCTTTGATGAGTTACAGGTAGACAGACTACACCAGGTAGACTTGTCACACAAAGGAAACTGTAACAAATGAGGAGCTCATGGGAATTACTACCAAAGCCAAGCCATGACTCCCTGGGGGATGAATGGGTTCCTTTTATTTAAGATTAGAATGAATATTCAGAAAAGAAGTTTTGTCGCTACACGTAACGGCAGGCATAAAGTTGCTCACTCATATTTAGAAAACATGCAGATACAGGTATCTTATGCTATATTAATGAAGCTTGTGCTCCTTCTTGAGCAGAGATTTTAATAATAACATAAAGCAGAGGTAACTGTCAGAAGAGGGGAAAGGCCTTTGGTCACATTCTGAGAGCTGGTATAAATCAGATAGGGTGTTGGGCTCACTATTGTCTTGCTTAGCTTTGAAACAGCACTGGGTGTTTTATCACTGATTTACTGTCTCTGGTATAGTTAGGTTATTTACTGAAAGTTATTTCCTGGTCTGGTAGAAACTGTTAGCCTCTGTTCCCTTCAAATCCTTAACTATTGGGGTTTAGCATTTCTTTGTAATTCTGACAGTGTTAGCTGTTGCATTCTGTTCCCTACAAATCCTTAACTATTGGGATTTTGCATTTCTTTGTGATTCTGACACCTCCTTGGAAAATCTGTAAGGAGTGTACTGAGGCAAGAAGACCTCTGTAGGACACAGACTGTTGGGGGTGGAAAATAGCTGGGGGCCTAAAATGACTTTTCTTCTGTCAAAATTTTATCTCTCTTTGTCCGGAGACCTCTAAATCTTTCTGCTTACAATATTGCTAGTCTAGCTTTTTTCTTTAATTAATGTTACCATGGGATACATTTTTCTATCATTTAACTTTTAATCTATTTGGATATTTATATTTAAATTGCATTTTATAGGCAGCATATAATTATTGCTTTTTAATCCAATGATGATGACAATCTCTACCTTTGAACTATAATTTTTTGACAATTTATATTTAATGTGATCACTAATGTATTCAGATTTGAATTTATCTCACTATTTTTTGCATTTATCCTTTCTGTTGTTTGATTGCTTTCTTATTTTTTCCCCTCCTTTTGGATTAATTGAACTTTTTTTTTTAAGATTTCATTTATTTATTTGACAGACAGAGATCACAAATAGGCAGAGAAGCAGGCAGAGAGAGAGGGGGAAGCAGGCTCCCTGCTGAGCAGAGAGCCCGATGCGGGGCTCGATCCCAGGACCCCGGGATCATGACCTGAGCCGAAGGCAGAGGCTGTAACCCACTGAGCCACCCAGGCGCCCTTGAACATCTTTTCATATGCCAATTTGCCATCTATTTATCTTCTTTGGTAGGGTGTCTTTTCAGATATTTTGTCATTTTTAATTGGGTTGTTTGTTTTCTAATTGGTGACTTTCCTTTTTTTTTTTTTTAAGATTTTATTTATTTGTTTGACAGAGATCATAAGTAGGCAGAGAAGCAGGCAGAGAGAGGGAGAAGCAGGTTCCCTGCTGAGCAGAGAGCATGATGCGGGTAGATCCCAGGACCCTGGGATGATGACCTGAGCCGAAGGCAGAGGCTTAACCCTCTGAGTCACCCAGACACCCCCTAATTGATGACTTTCAAGAATTCTTGAATATTTGGATATAAACCCTTTATCAGATATGTCTTTTGCAAATATCTCTCCCAGTATGTGCCTTGTTTTCTCATTCTCTTGACAAAGTCTTTTGAAGAGCACAGATTCTAATTTTAATGAAGTTCAGTTTATCAATTATTTATTTCATGGAATGTGACTTTGGTGTTGTAATTAAAAAGTCATCACCATATCCAAGGTTTCCTAAGTGTTCTGTTTTCTTCTCTAAGTTTTACAGTTATATGTTTCTCATTTTGGTCTATATTCCATGCCGAGTTAACTCCATTCTTAGCTTATTAGCTACAACTCTTCACCTTTTAAAATTTTTTATTGGTTATTAGGGGGATATGCACAGCTTGAACATATCTACCATCAAGTCATATTATCTATGTCTTCTATAAGAGAACCTTACAATAATATACACCTTTTTTCCCCATTCTAGTCTTTATGCTGAAATGACTAATTCACTATAAAAAATGTTAAAGTAAGTCTTCTAGGCAGAAGAGTTCTTTGAACAGAAATAAGTTTTATAGTTATTTGACAAATATATAGACACCCTTCAATGAAGACAATTTTAATGATATAATTGCATGCTGGTACAATTAGCAAATAATTGCTGTGTATAATATAATAATGTTGAAACATAAGATATATTGAATTAAAACCTAGTTGGAATTCTTGCTCAAACATTATCCTGGAGTGTTTCCATAAAAGTGTTTTGGATGACATAAACACTTAGGTAGGTAGGATGAATAAAAAGACTGCCCTCCTTAAGGTTGGTGGGCCTTATCCAATCAGTTGAAGACCTATATAGAACAAAAGGGCCTACCCTCCCCAAAGAAAAGAGAATTTCTCCTGCCTGATTCCCTCAGATCTGGGACATTAGCTTTTTCTTGCCTTCAGGCTTGAACTGAAACATTGGCTTTTTCTGGTTCTCAAGCCTATTAAAATTTGCACAGGGACTATTCTATCAGTTCTTCAGGTTCTCAAGCCTTCAGACTCTGAACTACACCGCCAGCTCTCCTAAGTCTCTAGCTTACTGACTCACCCTGCAGACTTAAGACTTATCAGCCTCTAAATCATGTGAGCCAATTCCTTGTAATAAATCTCTGTCAAAATATACAACCTACTGGTTCCATTTCCCTGGAGAACCCCAATACAAAATATAAAAATGCATGTTATTAATAAATGATTGTTCATTATTACACTATCATGTGCACGTGTGTGTTTTACAGGTATAAATTCAATATAATAATATTATATTGATTTAAAAAAGAATAACTTCTTTAACATTAACCAGTTTAGGAAACTCATTTTCTCTTGTTATTTTGTTTCTTTTAGTAAAATATTTAATTGATTAAGTTGCAAATATCACAGTAAAGCTATTTATATAAAGGCAAATTGTGATATATTTATTTGTAATATATCTTTAATCTTTGCAAAAATAGAAAAATTTTACACCAAGAAATATCCCAAGAAGCAGCATAGCAAAGGACCTAAGTGCTGTACTTTGAAAACATGCTACGATTAAAAAGTATATAGAAAATATTTGACATAATAGCAAGTATAAAAAATGAATATTTGTTGTATTATAGTTCACTTTGGTGAATTAATTTTTATCATGATAAGATGCAAAGGGGTAAATTGTAGGGAAATTATTGGTTCTAAATAAAATGCTCTACTTCTTCTTGTATCCTCTATGTAAAATTAAATATTCTTGCTGTACTCCTCCCCTTCAAAATTAGACAGGATAGATAAGGCGATGTTTGTAGTGTTTTCATGTTTTGGCAAAGCAATACTGCTACCTCTAGAGAAATCTGAGATTCTCGAGCCAATACACTTAAAAAATAAACATGATGCATTTTATAAATTTCAGCTTGTAAGTGAGAAGGCTTATCTGCTAAAATCTACCTTTTTTACTTGTATTTCTAAGTCTCAGTTGGCCCTTGCTTATGAAAACTCTTTTTCTATTATAAAAGGAAATTAAATTAGTTCAGCACAATTATCCCTTTACAAAATCAGCTGGATTACACACAGCTATTTTCCAATTTTAGGTGATTCTAAATTATGTCTTTAGTGACATCAAGTAATGCCCCAAACACAAGTATTTTGCTCACCATTTAGCAATTTATAGATTTATCATTCTTCCTTTCCTAAGGAGATTTTAAAATGACTTTTCTATCACTTATATTTATTATTTTTCATAATCATGTTTGTGCAGTTTCCTTTGAGTATTTATCATTTAAATGATGGTATTCTTAGCAAAGCTTACTACGTTTTATTTATTTTTAATTTGAATTTTTTGTTCTTTCCTAAATTTATCTGTGTGGATTTTAAAATATAACCAAAGGATTTTTTCAGTAAAGAGTGTAAATTTCATATGAAATACCAATGGTACCATGTACCAAGGGTTAATGAATATCTTTTGAATTAACATTAATATATAGATATTACCTTTATTATTATAATTTAAATTCCATAAAATATGACCTAATTGTTCTTCCTACTGTGTACCTACTATATATTATTAGAATCATTATCGTACCATTTTATAAACTCTCTGTGGCAAATCCCCTATATTTTTTCCTTTATCTTTTTAATTATGGCAAAATAACCAGCATCAGAGATCAACAAAAAATACTACTAATAAAAGGAAGCCATTATTTTCATCTTTAGGTAGATGGGAAATTATTTCAGCAGAATATTTCCAAGGAATTCATGTTGCGAGTAAGATGTTTTAGAGCTTGCATGTTTTAGAGCCTGCCTTCACTTGACTTGTCCCATATGTAAATGAGAAAATGGTCCAAAGCTGATAAAGAAAATCATTTGTTACCGGAAATTGATATCAAGTAATCTAGTAATAAAATTAAGAAAACATTTTTAGGAGAAAACTATAGGGAAAACTATCAATTTCCCATCAGACAAAAATGGGATGTGTGTGTGTATCTATATATCTATATATAGATATATCTGATAAAGAAAATTTACCAGGCAACACTAAGTGGGATGAAATGATTACAATAAAGTTAATTTGGCTCCTAGCTTCAGTAATCTGTCACACACACACACATACACATGCACCCCTTCAGAGAACACCTAGACATTCTGGAAAAAAACACAAGAAATTTTATTTAAATGCATATCTGAACTTTCAAGAAAGAAAGAGAGAAACAAAAGATACTAGAAACAAATAGGAAAATGAAAATCAATTTGCAAGACTCAAGATGAATACTGCACATTCCATAAGATGCTGGTATGGCAATTCTGGGGCTTGAAATATATTACACATATGAAGCAGGAGATAAAGCTTTGGCCTTCCAAAAACTGGTTCATATTTGTGATGATTGCAAAAAACCTGCACCTTAATGAAAATCTGAACTAGGGGGAAAAATTATATATATATATATATATACACAAAATAATATATTATATTATTATATGGGGGAGCTAGGGGGAAAATTATATATATTCATATAAATATTTATATTTTATATATAGCTTATATATATAATTATATATTATATTTTTATAATTATAATAATAATGTAATAATTATATATGATATATATAATTATATATAAGTCATATATAAAATATATATTTATATGAATATATATTTATATATAAATATAAAATAAAAATATATATTTATATATAAATATATAAAATATATAACTTATATATAATTATATATAATTTATATATGAATTATATGCTTATATATTTTATGTAATTTATATAGTTATATATAATTTATATATAATCTTATAAATTATATATAATATATATTATATATTATACACACACACACACACACACATATAGTCTCCACTGAAGCATGAAGAAACCAAGGCAACTGTCTCTGATATCTAGGGGATTGAGGAAATCTCTGAAAACACATAATAACAACTATAAACCCACCAGGGTAGGTTTGGCCCTGGCTAGATATTGTTAAGGTGCCATATAGAATAAAAAGCAAAAGATTTCCAGTGGGATGTTTCCCACAGATATCAGAGCCTCTTGATTTTCAACCTCCTGTCCATACTGTTGGTTGGATAGACAGGAAATATAATATTTACAGTTCCCTTGATATTTATATCAAGACTATTTACAGTTCTCTTGAACTATTTATAGTTCTCTTTTCAACCTCCTGTCCATACTGTTGGTTGGATAGGTAGGAAATATAATATTTATAGTTCGCAAACTTTCTTTCCCATGAAGGTTTGAATGTGAATTGGGTTCTCCAATTAGATGCACTTGCATGAGATTTGGAACAAAAATTGCTGTAGCACAGGCCACCTTCCTTATCCTGCTGCTGCCAGAAAGCAATGTGTGACATTGAGTGATAGAGTTGAGGTGACCAGAATTAGCATTTCAGTATCCAGCTGTCATCTCCATGAGGATCTAAGTCATGCCTCTCATACAAAAGTTAAATGTGACAAGTCAGTGGAAGTAGGTCTCCAAAATTTAGAATGGGCCCAAATGGATAGTTTCAGGTATACACTATAGTATCTCCCTTGCCAAAAAATCAACTCTATAAGTCAAATCCAGCTACTCTAGAGATGCTAAAAGACATTATAGTAACCTCACTTGTAATAGTTATTTTATAATGACATACCAATATTTTTCTACCCCTTTCCTATCCCTGAGTGTCAGAGCCATATGCCCCAGAGGGAACAATAACAAAATCTGACTAAAGAGGAAGTAACCAACACATAAAAATAATTGTAAGATGTTGCTAATTTATACCAGCAGAAACCTGGATGGCACATGTGGAAATGAAGTCTAAGAATGATGACCTACATAGGAAAGAAAATAACTAGATTAGGCCATATTTATCAATATGGATATAATTATGGATGTTCTGATTTATTAGATTACCTTCAGAATATGACAGTTGATTATTTTGTTTGATTTATTGACCAAAACTAGAATACTCATCAGTGCCTTATACTGAATAATGTTGCAAGTCCTAAATTTTTTTTATGTAGTCCAAAAGACTAAATAAAACACTCAAAGTGTAGTAAAGTTAGAATAGACTTATCTTAAAGTACATAATCAGGCTCTGTAATGATGCTCCCTCAAGATCAGAATGTGAACTCTGTATAAAGGCATTGAGTTGATCATCAGCACCCTTGAAAAGTTCTGTGGTTATGTCAAAGAAGAAATTGACTTTTAAGTCTCTAATATGTCATCTGTATCTAGATGAACCAGCCAATTACCTGGGGTAGGTTAATTACATCGGTCAGATTTCATTATGAAGTTTGTAGATATTTTCCACACTGGAATAGACAGTCATCTGGATGTAGATTTAACTTTCCTGCCAGCAGTAGTTTTGAAGTTGTCACCTTCTTTAGAGTCACCAATGCCTTCTTTACTACTATATATCCTACATAATATTATTTTGGAACAAATAACTAATTTTCATGTAAGAGAAATGATTACCATAACTATGAAATTCACTGACCTTACCATGAATCCTAATATTCAGAAGCACCTGGCTTTATAGATTAGTTCAAGGTTTATTTTATTGAGTGTTTAGTTATGTTACCCAATAGGAGGAAACAATTGTTTTTGAATTAATGGTTCAAGATGAAATGGGTATTATCAATTGATAACCAACATATGATGCTGTTCTCTCATATATCAGAATACCAGGGAACAAAGGAATAAAAGTGGGAGAAGTATTTCTTACTATTATATTTAATAATCTATTCTCAAATTTTTCACTCTTTTTCTAACTTCAAGCTGTGTTATTTTAGTATTCAAGGGAGAAATGCTCTCACTAAGGCACAAAAAATTCTTTCATTGAATTGGATGTTTACATTGCTACTTGACAACTGTATATCTGAAAATAAGGAGACTGATTATGATTATCAAGAGAACAGGGCTGCAGGCACAAAACATCTGTCTGAAACTCAGAAGGTCCTTTGGACTAACTCAGTATTTTCATATGCACTGCCAAATATTGAAAGAAGGCTATAGCGACCTAATACAGATTTAAAAAAAAAAATCACTGAAGACTTCAGGACCTTCAGAAAAGAAGTTAGAGCCCAGCTTACTGGAGAAAACAATACCAAAGGGACTCTATTGGCTGAAGTATCATCGAGGGATCCAGAAAACGTGAAACAGTTAACAGAGGAAGGTTGTTATAAGCACCAACCATGATATTGTGATTGGCTGAAAATTGTAGACTATAGAAACTACCTGTATTTCCTGCTTTGCTTCATTCTGTGCTTCCTGTAAATATCAACCATTTTTAATTAATCTACCTTTCTTCTAGGATTTTACACAAAGCATATAGGTTATGGTTAACTTTCTAATTTAGCTTTAAGGCGAGAGCACACCAAGTTGAGAGTATGACTGAATTAACTATCATCTCAATGATGCCTTCCATTTCAAGATGCCTTCCATGACTAAAAGAACTCAGTGTGTCTCCTTCTAGGTATATGGATTTGTGTTGTAAGATAATTAGTTGCATTAAACTATAGGGAAAAGAAGAAGAGAAGGGAGGGGAATGGAGAGAGGGTCTTTAGGTAAATATAGTTTTTTATCTATTTTTTTTATGAACAGAAATACGGAACCAACCTGGAAAAGCATTAATGTCTCTTTATATGGTTATGAATGTGTGAGTTTCTAGTACATATTTCTCTGTACTGTTCTATGTGTTTGAAAGTGTTAAAAACATCAACAAAACTATAATAAGGATGTATTCATGTTTACTTATCCCTAAACTTGCATGTATAAATATTTAGATAAGTGAAAATTTTTTTAATTTTTATTTATTTATTTGAGTGGGAGAAAGAGCAAGCAGAGAGGGACAGAGGGGGATGGAGAAAGAATCTGAAGCAGACTCAACAGAGTGCAGAGCCTGACTGGGGCTTAATCCCTTCACCCAGAGATCATGACCTGAGCCAAACCAAGAGTCCAATGCTTAATTGATTGAGCCACCCAGATACCCCACCCTTTAATTGGTGAATTCTTCAAGACAAGAGCAGGGCAACTTCAAAGCATTTAAATTTCCAAAGAGAAAAATTATTTAAATAAGAATTGGAGCAGGATTTAGGTAAATTCAATTCATTTAAGAAAAATGAAAGAATAGGAGAAAAAATTGCCTAATAATAACATACAGTACAATAAAATAGGGAAGAAATTTTAAGATAATGAAGTGTTTTGGGGTTTAATGTAATACTAATATGTGATTGAAGGAACAAGAAATTGTCAACTTTAGGAACACATTACACTAGTTGAAGAGATAAGAGTACAGTATACACTTCAGGAAAACAATGATTAAGGGATTATAGCAGACAAGAGATGATATTAGTTGACAAAAAAGGCAATGTTTATATTCTTAAAGGTGTCCGAACTTTTTTCAAAAGTAAAATGATACAAATTGCAGTCAGGAAAAAATGTACCCCTCTCCCTAGAATACTAGAATTTTTTTTTTTTTTTTTTTTTTTTTTTTTTTGCTGCTCTACGTGGACCTCCATAATCTGTCTTATTTCTCAGTACCTGAGCAACATCTCTTCAAACAACATGGTATTGAGGTTATCTATGTGTGTCAGGTTCCCTGAGACCCTTCAAATACGACTTATTTCAATCACTTTTAAGGATCATTTTACTTATATTTTTCATTATACTTTTCTATGGTGAATTGTATAAGGATTTATTCTGTTAATATATTTAATGTGTGTCCTAAAACTGCAAAGAATAATTAAATCTCATTATGCAGGGCATAAGCTGATCACTGGAGGGTTTTATTTTTTATTTTTTAATTTTTTCCAGGGATGGCTACAGCGTTTTAAAGAGGTATTTTCCCTCTGTGCACAAAATTGCGTATTGACAAATTAAAAGGGGTATCTGAGGGAGAATCTGCTGTTCATTACTCTCTAAGTACCGAAATAAAAGCTCTAATCTGGAAAATTCTATAGGAGAGGTTCATTCTAGACATTTTATGTTTGGTTTTTTTTTAAGATTTATTTATTTGTCAGAGAGAGAAAGAGAGCACAAGCGGGTAGAGTGGCAGGCAGAGGCAGAGAGAGAAGCAGGGTCCGCCCTGAGAAAGGAGCCTGATGCAGGACTCCATCCCAGGACCCTGGGATCATGACCTGAGCTGAAGGTGGACACTTAACCAACTGAGCCACACAGACATCCCATTCTAGACATTTTATAAAGTGTTACAAAGTATATTGTTTATAAATGTATCATAGATTAGCATTTTCCTTTAAATTAATTATTAAACAATTTCTCAAAGTTTTTCTACTTTCTTGTATTATATGGTTAATTTCATTACCTTGTTTCTATATCACTACTTTTTAGTTTAATTTAAGTATCAATAATTTGAAAGTGAATCTAAGCAAAATTACTCATGCTTTCAAATTTGCTAAAGTTTTCTGCTATTGAAGTTTTTGATGTGAATTTAACAAATTTTGTGCAGTGGATTAAATATAGGGACTTGTAGAGCCTAATTTTTTACCTGGTGATTCCTAAAAAAAACCTGACTAAAAGAACCCTAGGGTATTTTAATTGTCAAAATTTAAAAAGCATTGCTATCAACTAAGCATATATAATCCTTGTTGCTTTAGACAATATTAGTCTGTACAAATTATGTCCACAGGACTTACTTTTTTTCCAAAATAAGAACTGAAATTCCAAGATTGAAATATAACACTAGATTAATCTAGAAAGTTAATTTTAGTGAATATCTTTATGCCTGTCCTCTAAATAATCTTCACTGTAGGAAGCACTGTAATTTCTTAAAGATGAATATTTAATCACTTCTCATCTAATACCAGCATCTCAAAGACTAGTAATGTTGGAGTATATACAAAACCAGAGTTTTCCTGGGTCAATGGCACCAAAATGCTCTTAACAAGTAGGTAGATCACAACTCACATAATATAATGGATCACAGTGACTAGGAGTTCAAAGGGCCACTGGAGAGGGTCTTCTGCTAATGAAGCAGATCAGAAGCAGGTATCCAGTAAAAATAATTTAGTTCCCATTTATTTCTGGTGCAGCAATCAGTTAGTAAAAGGCCAATTTGTAAAGTGATTCTCTTTATCAGTGAACACAACTCAGGTAAATCAAATATATATAGAAAGTGATAACGGTCCATCTTTTCTCTTTGCTCTCCCAAAAGCAAAATACATGTAGGTGGGAAACCAAGCTCACACTTTTCACAGGGGGGTCAGGCTATAGAGAAGTTCTTAGACTCTTCTTTATTTCTAAGGAGGCCACTTCCATGTATTATTTTACAACACTGTAGAGTTAACATAATAATTTGGTAAACCAGGGCCATTTATACCATGTCATCTAGTTGCCCATAGATACCATAAACTAAAAAAGAAGTCTATAATATGAAAACAGAACCAGGAGAAAAAGTCACTTAATCTTCTTTCCTTTCTCCATTTCTCTCCCAGTCTCTCTCCGTGCCCGCGCGTGCGCGCACACACACACACACACACACACACACACACTTTTCTTAGGCAGAAAAATTGGCAAGAATATATACTTTGAAGATTCCCAAACAGAGGTTGGTAATCAATAAGCAATCCTAAGTCCCAATGACATAACATTTCAAGAAGTAATCAATACATTCGACAAAATTATTTTGAGCCCAGAATATTTAATAAAATTTGAGTTAATTTCAACATTTAACAATGGAGGTATTTTACACCAGGATGAAAAACTGAATTATTTTAATACCATTGACATTATCTAGTTTTTAAAAATTAAGTAGTTATGAAGCTAGATAGATAGCTCAGCTGTGGAGCTATCTGGTTCTGATCAATGTTGATCTCTAATTTCCTTACCAATCTCTTTTATAGTAGTTGGAGAATAAGTCTTCCACCTTCGTTTTAGTTGATTTTGAAAATTTGCCTTTTTTGGAAATCACTAATTTTATCTTAATTTTCAAATTTGTGTAACTGAATTCCTGTTAAAAATTGCTTATGATTCTTTAAATCTCTCCTGATATTTCCTACTATTGCTCACTTATTTACTGGTCAGGCTTAAAAGGGGCTAACATATTTTCTTAGTAAGTTAAAGAAAGAGATTTGGATATATTTACCTATTCTACTGACTTTTATCGTCTAGCATATCAATTTCTATTTTACTTTATAAATTCTATATTCTTAATTTTATTTGATTTATTCTTTGTCCAATTTTAGGCTAAACAAGGTCATTATTTTTTTCAAAATCTGCCATAAAGATGGTATTTGCAATTATCTAAATTTTTAAGTATTCTAGTTTCTTACAATACTCACCAGGACCAATTTGTTTATTTTTGTCACTTATTTAGTTTCCAGAATCATTTGAATTTTTATGTCCTGAACATTGACACATCAATTTATGGGAACTTATGGCTCCCAGCATATTCGGTATATAAGTCTTTTGATGTTACTATCATATTAAATTTAATCCATACCTATCCAAGCCCAAGACACATAAAATATACATATATTTTTTTCTTTTCTTTTTTTTTTGAGACAAAACAAAGTATTCTTTCAACTTCATGTGGCATCCAAACACACTCAGAAACTAACCACTGAGAAAATGCTTCAGTACATACTACAAAGTAAATCAATATCAAATAGAATGCTAAATGAAAATTCTGAAGGCACCACATAGTGAGATTTGTATAAGCCTGCTAAATGGGTAATATCAGGAAAAGCTGCTGCCAGTATTTAGTGTTTACTCAAAGGCAAGTATTTTGTGATACATTTGTTTGAAAAAGAGCTTATAATAAAGATATTCATGTCAGAGATAATATGCTATTTTATTCCTTTTTACACTTAAAGTAAATTTTATTTATTTGACAGAGAGAGGGAGAGAGAGAGCGAGCAAAATCAGGGAGCACCAGAGGCAGAGGGATAAGCAAGTTCCCTTCCGAGCTTGATCCCAGGACCCTGAGATCATGACATGAGCTAAAGGCAGACACTTAACCAACTGAGCCATCCCCCTTTTCACATTTTGAACAAAAATGGGTGGGTACTTCTTTTCCAATATTGATTTAAGGTAGTTCTATTGGAAACATGCAGAAAACATATGCCTACTAACATTTATTTGATGACTGTCTTGTATTTAATGGCTAAGCAAGTGTAATGAAAGTCTTCAAATGGAGAATTCATATCATTACCACATGACATGCTCTAATTCTCTCAGAAATGAATGTTATATAAATCACTTCATTTAAAGCATGAAGAAATTGAGATAGTTTAGCTTTAGGATATAAAATATTGCCTTTCTAATAGCTAGTTCAAGATAACAGAACTTTATTGAAAGAAATAAATGAGTTAATGCAGGTAAAACTCATCTGATAGGAAGAGATTTTCTCCCTAGAAAGACTTTCAATGAAAAATGTACAGTCCTATAGGAGAATCCAAGAACAAAAGTAACTGCAAAAAATCTAGATCTTTATACCCTTGCAAGGAATAATTTAAAGAAATATAATTTTAATGTTCAAAATATTACCAAAACAGACCAATGTCCAGTAGAAGAAAATATGAAACTCTTAGAAATCAACTTAACAAAATGTGCAGCACCAATATCAGGAGAACTGTGAAACATTGTTAAGAGATATAAAAGGAGGTTAATTGAGAGATATTTTATTTCTTCTTGGAAAAAGTTAAATTCATTATAAGATGATAATTCTCAAAGTAAAACTGACTGACATGGCTATAAACAAATGTTTGATGTAAGAACAAGTTAATTATTAGTTTTAATGCAATATATCAATAAATCATTCTGTAAGTCAATTATTCCAAAATATTCATAGAAGGAAGTGTCAATAGGTAGAAAGCATTCTGAAAATGAATTATAGCAAGGTGGATGTATGTCCATTGGGGTATTAAAGTATATCATAAAACTATGGTAAATAAAGCTACTGCACCCATCCCAGAGTAAACAGACACATCAATGGTATAAATTATAAATTTTAGATAGTTTTCCAGGGTTAACTACTAGCTGATAAATCCATACAACAGTCCTTCTGATTGGTAAATGCTCATACCATATTTATTTTTTAATATTTAGAATATTATCTCCTGGAATCATGTTTATCTGGCAACATAATTTATAACTTAGATAGCATTCAAAGAGGTTGGAAAATATGAATCACTTATAAATAAAATTTGAAAAGGTGGTTAATAGTTTGGATAAAAGAAATGGATTTCTGACCCAAAAATCAACACAAAAACAACAAAATGTATTCCAAACTTTTTGGAATGTATATTTACCCTTTCAAATGTAAATGCAAATTATAAAATTGTATTAACTCTAGGATAAATATTACAGAATAATATTTAACTATAGCACAGTGCCAACATAGGAAAAACAAAAACAAAAACCTCTTAACAAATAACAGTTGTCATAAGGACTGAAATACTAGGAATCATTCCTATGTAAATAGGACAAAATATTTTTAAAACATAAAGGAATTTAGTGTGAACAATAAATATTTTGAATTTTTATCACTAAAAATGCAATTCAATAGAAGACTTTGAAGCTATTTAACAGACTGAAAAAATTTCTATAAGAAATAGGACTGAGGGATGCCTGGGTGGCTCAGTGGGTTAAGCCGCTACCTTGGGCTCAGGTCATGATCCAGGGTCCTGGGATTGAGTCCCCCATCGGGAATCCTTGCTCAGCAGGGAGCCTGCTTCTCTCTCTGACTTTCTGCCTACGTGTGTGCTCTCTCTCTCTCTCTTTCTCTCTGACAAATAAATAAATAAATAAATAAATAAAATCTTAAAAAAAAAAAGAAATAGGGCTGAAAGATTAAATGTCTTTAATATTGCAATAATTCCTATAAACTAATAGAAGTTAAAATACCTATAAGGAAAAGTAGCAAAGAAAATGTAAATATCCAATGAATATTTAAAATTACTGTCACTTAAAATAAATAAAATAGATTATTTTCAGGTTCAATATAAGGAAAGCTTAGAAAAATATACAGATCTTTATAATTTCTGAGCAAAATCAACCAGATATTTCTTATTTTCTCATAATTATATTAGGCAGAGTAATGTATAATCTCTGCATGTGGGTGTGTATATGATCATTATATATAATATAATATATTTTATAATATATATGATATATACCATATATTATAAAAATCTGATATATATTTATATATGGTACATAATACATATGATATAATATATTTTATAATATATAATTATATATAATATATGTTATATAATGATCATATACACACCCACACACATATATATGATCGTTATCATTAGCCAGGTATTAAATCATCTGAGTCATTAATAGGGAATGTTATCAGGGATGGAGCATGAGAAAGAAAGAACAGTACTTGTGTAGGTGAATTGGGACAGCCAGAATTCCTGCCTGTTCCTGGTGGCCCTGCCATTGAATAGTTTATTCTAAGGATTCAGTCTCCTGGACACTAAAATACAGGACTTTGAATTGGATACTTTTAAGATATCCAACTCATATGCTATGTGATCTTGTTCTACAAAATTTCACAATGTAATTTACATCACAAACTATCATATTTCCATTAAATAGGGCTCCTGAAGCAAAGTAACAAAGAGTGTAAATGTAATCCGGGTTTTGAAAAAAAATTTACAGCATGTTTAGCAGGTGGTCTCTGAAATTGAATCTGTTGTTAGCTTCAGGGCATTGTCAAAGTAGGCATGCAATATTTAATATACGTTTCCTCTTTTCCTTAATAGTTAATAAATTTAATGTGTTCTTTACTCAATCATTATCAAAATATGTGCTTCATGTATCTAATTTCACACGGCACCAGGCTAACTCTAAAACTAACATAACATAAATTAGAGGAAACATATTCCAATTTTTTCTCTCCCTTATATCATTGCACTTCCCATATCATTGCCTTTGCTTTTACATTCTTTCTTTCCTTCTCCCTTCTCCTTCTTCTTAAATATCCCCAAATTTACCTAAGCTATCTTTTCTCCAGCGTCAGTTTTTATAATGGATGTTGTTTACTCAATTACATCCTGACCTAGTATTCCACTGGCAACATTAACAATATATAGAATATTTGTAAAACTTTCAGTTCTGGCAAACTGACTATGTGGCATGCTATTATATATTTATTTTTTAAGTATTATGGCTTATATCTCTGTGGGATGCTTTTGAAAATTGACACTATCTAAAATGTAATTCCTTTTTTATTACTTTTTAAATGCTGAACTTGTGGCAATTTTTGTGGTTTATTCCAAATGTCTTTTGCCTCGGGGATTTAGTTTTCCCCTTTTGGTTTCCCTATGTCTTTTAAAATGTTTATTGATCTGAGAGCTATAGATTTTTATCTTTCTTCAAAGACCTCAAAACTTCATTCCTATGTATTCAACAAACACTTCCATTTAAGAAAACAGTAACATAATTTAAGATTCTAAAAGATTAAGTTAATATTTCAGCAATGTTTTATAATTAAAGCAAATGGAATAAAGTATATCTGAATATTTGGTTAAATTCAAATATGCCAATAATACTTCAGCATTGCACATTATCCTGTGAATATCAAGATAATCATTCTTTGGAGATTTTAACATAACTTGTTTCTGATAGAAAATTTCTTTCATTTGTGTCTATAAAGAATTAATTTACTAGTGCTCCAAATCTGAGTAAATCTATGAAGAAATGTACTAGTGTGAGTATATAAAATTCAGCATTCTGGAGTGTCTGGTTGTCTCAGTAGGCTAAGCATCTGCCTTCAGCTTGGTGCATGTTCCCAAGGTCCTGGGATCCAGTCCCACATTAACCTCCCTGCTGAGCAGGGAGCCTGTTTCTCCCTCTCCCTCTGTCTGCCACTCTCTCGACTGTGCTTTCTCTGTCAAATAAATAAATAAAATCTTTTTTTTTTAAGATTTTTATCCATTTATTTGACAGAGATCACAAGTAGGTAGAGAGGCAGGCAGAAAGAGAGAGGGGAAAGCAGGCTCCCTGCTCAGAGATTTTTAGAACTTTCTCCAGATTCTCAAGTTCTTCGCCATCATGACTACCTTACTGCTACTCAGAGGAAATAAACCAATTTTTTATTTTCTTTGAATACGAGAATTTTAAAAGCAATTCATATTCTGCCCAAATGAAACACTTCAGTGATAATTTCTTATAGTGGCCTTAAGATTACTCCAATTAATCAAAGTTAGGGTGATAAAAATCCATTTGGATATTTATTGGTTTATAATTTTGCTTGTATTTGGAGAAAATCAAGCAAATAACAGGTCTATTGTTTTGTCATGATTGTCATGCAGAAAGAAAACATCTTCAATTTGCTTTTGCTTCATTTTGTGTTCAATCAAGAGAATGAAATCTTAGAAAAATATTCATAAAAGGTAAAAGCCCAGGAATACTAAAGGAATTATAAAATTAACATTCCTATTTCAGTCAAGTTCAAATTAGTGGTCTAAGTGAATCCCATCCTTTCCATTCTCTCCCCTCCAAAACCAAAACAAAATAAAATACAGACTTATAAAATCACAGACAAAAAAGTTTAAATTTAATTTCAAACAATGTTTTGAAAAACAATTATTGAATGATACTTTGGACACCTAGAAGCTGAGATTCTATAAAAAGCAGAATGGGTTGAGTAAAAGTTACCATATATTTATTTTTTATTTTCCCTTTATTTCCCCTTATCTTCGTTTTGGTAAAGTAATGAATACATTTTATAATATCATTAAGGAATGCTGAATTACATAGGTTGATTCTAGAACAACTCAGTGCCTTGCATTTACTTGAATAATTATTCACATTTTCAATATCAACAGCTGAATCAATATTTTCTAAATTGTAGTAATTGTCTTAGGCATATGCAAAATGACATACTGATTTGAGAATAAAATGAATGGAAATAGAAAAAGGTATAAAACAGGATTTTTGATCTTTAATGAAAATGAAAGTGAGGTACTGGCTTAATTCTCAATATACAAGGTCTACCAAATTCATAATAAAACAGACTGACTTACAACAAGGTGGGAAAAACATCTCCCCTTAAACAAACAAAAGCCATGGGGTGGGGGAAAACCACAAAATTAGATTTTTGAATTGTAGATTCTGGAGTACCTAATGTGGATGGTCTTTAGTAAGATGGGGGGGAGGAAAAGAAACAAATAGTTCATTATTAATAACTCAGTATTTTGATACAAATGTCACATCCAGAAGTAAGTTTGAGTTTAGTTAGAGGAAGATTGCACCTGGAGAAGTGAGTTTTAGTCCGGGCACCACATTTCACAGGGAAGGGATAAAATGAATTCCAGTCAGCAGAGTTAAGAACACAGAGGAATTTGAGGCCAAAGTCATATGAAAAATGGTTAACAGAACAAGAGATTTTTAGCTTGAGGAATAGAAAATTTCAGGGGTTATGACAGCCATGTTCAAATATTTCAAGGGCTTTTCTGTGGAGAGGATATTAGATACTTTATGAAAAATCTGCAAAGCTAAATTAGCACCAGTAATTGAAAGCTACAAGGACATAGATTTCAGTTCAAAATAGCATATTTTCAAAGTTGCAATGAGGCGTTTCACCCACTTACAGGTGGTTGCAAGTTACTCAAAGTAACAGTACAAGCAGAACGACAATCTAACAGGCATGTTTCAGAGAATTCAATCTAGTAAAGGATAATCATCTGGTAAACTGGATGATCTTTAATATATTCGAATGATATAATATAAGCCAACCATTTTATGTTAAGAGAAGGAACAATTATGACTTAGATACTTATTATTAGAAATTATTATTTGTTATGTTGGGGAAAGGGAATTACATTGTTATGTTAAAATCCTCATGTGAAGAAAACTGCAACATTTTGACTTCTGCTTTTCCCTTTAAGCAAGAGTTCTCAAATTTTATCATGAGTTAGAATTACCAGGAAGACTGATTTAGCAGATCTGGGTGGGATCTGAGAATTCATATCTCTAACAAGTTCCCAAGGGATGTTGATTGAGTTGATTCTGAGTCATACTTTCTGAACTGTTTTAAGGAATTAGAATTGTAACATTACTGCCAATTGTCAAGCAGGTTAAGTTCCTATCTACACAACTGCAGTTTGAGTCCAGATTATTGTGCAGAATAGCTAGCCTTTCCAAAGTATGATTCACTGAAGCATGATAAAAATTAGCTTCTTTACAAAATTATGTTACCCTAAAAATTAGCAAAATATTTCTAATCTTTAAAGTATATACAATTACTTTGTTATTCCTTCTTAAAGTCTTTCCATTGGCTCCTTGTCAATCCTATAATAAAATTCAAAAGTCTTATTACTGCTTACATAGTATCCTCTATCACCTCTCTGCTCCTCACTTTTTTAACTGAGTCATTTCTCTATATCAAATACATTAATTCTTGAAAACACTGAACCCATTCTCAGAGTTTTTGGACAGATATATCTTTCCTGCTGCTTAGAACACCTTCATCCCTTCTTTTTACAAAGTAACACCAGCATTTTTTTCTTCCTAAGTTATTTCTTCACTTATGCCACCTCTCAAAAAAACAGGTTTAACGACCATCCCATGCACTTCCATTGCACCCTGAAGTTACCTCAAGATTTTGGTGAATACATTATCTCCTTGAAGGTGTTTAAGTACTATATACTGTCAAATCTCTGTATTAATACATACTTAAATAAAAGTATATTAATATTGGAAGATTTTAAATATCTAAGCCTTTTTTTAAAAGATTTTATTTATTTATTTGACAGAGATTACAAGCAGGCAAGAGAGGCAGGCAGGGAATGAGAGGAGGAAGCAGGCTCTCCAAGGAGCAGAGAGCCTGATGTGCCTTAGATAGGCATGTGTTTCATAATCTTAACTCCTACCAGTTGTGGCTTAAACCAGATACTTTCCTAATTACAAACAGAACCAACCTATCCTAAACAAGGGGGTTAGATTCTTCTGGGATTTCTTTCAGCATAAGTTGCCATTAAAAGTCTCTAAGCATTTTCCCCCAGCCAACCTTGCAATTAAATTGATGTTAATTAAAGGGATGATGCAAACATTCCCTCTGGAAGTTCTCTTCTTATTATTTGTTTGGGCTTCATTCTCCCAGGCCTTGTTTGTGGCTTGACAGATTATAGATTTATTTTCCTCTGCTAATGTCATAAACATATTATAGTCAACTTCTTACTTCATGCATTGCACATGAATATTCTATCTGCTTAATGTTGTTGCATTATTATTTTCTCTGGTCTTCCAACACTTACAGTACTAAGAAAATTCACAAGCATTACAAAATTTTTGCCAAAGTGGGTTTCCTTTTGTACAAAAACATTTTTATTTGCTGGTATTATTCATATTATATATATCATATGTATATCTCTATATACAATTGTATATCTTTTCCATATATTCTTTTCTTCCCATATATTCTTATTGTATAAGAATTCTATATTCTGTCTCCATATATTCTTATAAGACATATATCTTATATAACTTATATAACATATATCTTATATGATATATAATAAGAATACATGGGGAAAGAACATAAAATCTTACAATTCATATGGAATTTTCAATATTTCTAAGCCATTTGCACAGTGGTTGTCTACCCCGGCTGCACTTTGAATCATCCAGGAAACTTTATAAACATCCATGTCTGAGACCTAATCCCAGAAGCTCTGATTTAATTTCCCAAGGGAATGGACAAGACATCTGCATGTTTATATGTTCCTAGGTGATTCTAATACGCAGTCGAGATTGATAACCATTGCTTTAGAGGCCCTTAGAATCACCCTCTACCTATAATTGCTTTCTTGAAATATTTTTTATTTAAAAAAGAAACAAATTTGACAGAAATAAAACAATCTTCTTCTATAGGTTTGCATCCTGTTTCATCATAAGGATACTAAATACAAGTTTTCTGCTAAGAGTCAGTAGAATCTATTACCAGAACAGATGATCTTCTGTTGCCAGAATTTCATTTCATATGGCTTATGCTCCTGATAACAGCAAGAACACAACGATGGCACTAATTTTCAGATCATTGCTATGGACTGATATCTGTGTGTCCCTTCCCACAAATCCATATGTTCATGCCTCATCCCCAGTTTAATGGTATTTGGAGGTGCAGGATATGGGTGATAATTAGGTCATGAAGATAAATGGGACTGGCTCTCTTATTAAAAGAAATATGAGCGAGTTTGCTTCCTCAATCTCTGTCTTGGCCATTGGATGATATAGTAAGAAGACTGTTGTCTATGAACCAGTAAGACACCAGACACCAGATCTACTGGCACTTTGATATTTCACTTTCCAGCCTTCAGAATTGTGATAAACTACTAGGTAACAGGTCAAATGTGTGCTGAGAAATTCCAGACTTCTCATATATAAAGTATTATGCTTTCCAGTGGTAAATATTCTTCTCAGAGATATAAAGTTTTCTATCGTAAAGTCCTATTTTGCTAATTATCAATAAACACTACAAAAATAAAATGTTGAATTCAGTCTTACTGGGGATTGAGGAGAGATGGAAACTGCTTGAAGCACTTCACTTTGAAGAATATAAATAGAAAATGCCATACCTGAGAGATTTATATTAAATAAGTAGATAATAGGAACTTTGGTGTTTATATTATGTACAAACACTGTAAGAAGCTTATATCGTTAAGTTTCCCCACATGTCAAGAAGGGGAAATAACTTTAAGAAAAATTTAAACTCATAGTTCTGTGATTTTTTTATAATTAGTAAATTCGCAATGGAAGAATTAGTATTTTTTGAGTTAGACACTGAATACTAATTCACAGTGTACTAAACTTTCAAAAATGGACTAAATAAGAAATTTTGGAGCCTCAATTTTAGTATTTTTTTCTTGAAAGCAGAATATTCAGTCACTTAATCATCCTGTAATTGTTTTGTTCAACCATTAGTCAGCAGCAACAATAACATAACATCTGCTCACACCTCATTTTTTTCCATCTAGGTAGACAAAAGAAAAACCTATAATTAAAATAATTACTATGTCATTCTGAAATATTTTACAAAACAAATATGTTGACACAAACATTTTGGAATACTCTCTGACATTATCTATTAAAGCTAAATATATGCCAACCCCATGATCTTACAATTATAGTTCAAGAGGAATAAATGCATATGTCCAACAAAAGGCATATGTAAGGATGTCACATTAGTCTCAAATATCCATCAGTAATAGGATGCATAATAAGTTGTGAATTTTGTGTAATAGGGCACTATAGAGTACTAAAAACAATAAGCTTCTGTTACATTTATCATTGTGGATAAACATCACATGGTGTTTAGCAAAATAAACAAACAAAAAGCCATATGCGAAAGAATACCTGTAGCAGGACCCCATTTGTAATGGAGTTCAAAAACAAATTTGACTGATGACAAAAAGTCTGGGATAGTGCTTACCTTCAGGAATGACATTGATTAGACTTGACAGAAGGAAATTCCTGGATTGCAAGAAATATTTTGTATCATAATCTCAGTGGTGGTACTGCAAATATGTACATATGTAAAAATGTATTTAAGTGTACAGTGATGATCTGTATACTTCACTGCAACTAAGTTACCTCAATTAAAATTATAAAAATTGGTGTATTTTGATATTTTAATTTAAGAATGCATCATAATTACTGATAGCAAGATTTTGAAGAATGGTGATTAATACATAGCATGTGATATAAAGGAAATACAAACATTAATTTGAAAAGATATATGTATCATAATTCTTAAACTATAATGTCAACATTACCATTCTAGAAAAATAAACCCTAAAATAGAGACTGATAAAAAAGAGCAAAAATTGATTTATAATACTTTATCATTATAACTATAAAATGATAGCAAGTCAGATCTTTAATACTATTAGTTTCAAGAGAAGCCATAACTGGCCATTGTGTATAGCAACAATTAATTCTAAAGCCACTGGAGTATAGTTCCCCAAATTGTGTTTCCTAGAATACCAGAAGGCGTTCAAAATTTTCTATAGTCCATTTAGTTGGGAAATTCTAGGTTAAGCAAAGTTTAGAATATTTCTCAGACTTTAATATGCTCTTGTGCATTGTAGATTTCCACAGAAGCATACTATGCAGTTTTCACCAAATGACTTGGTCATTAGAATCCATTTTCAGCAGAACATTTCACGGAAATAATGTTCTCAAGGGCAATGAATATAGACTTCTGAGAGGTGAATAAGGGACTTTATCAATCAAAAGTAAAAATCATAAGCTCTTAAGGAGCAGTTTTCCAAAAAGAGGGACACTAGACACAACAACGGGGTTTGACCTATAGCACAAAACCAATTCTATCTGTTTTAAAGAGGCTGGTTTTATTATAATGATGGACTTAAACAATGGCTGAGATTCCACAGGGAGAACTAAAAGGTACTGTTATTGTTGCTGGCTTTTTTTTTTTTTTCTTTGAGAACACATGGTTATTTGGCACATTAGTTATTTAAGCAGAGTTTGCTTGAGATTCTCTCTCTCTCTCCCTCTTTCAGGGTACCTGGCTGGCTCAGGTCTGCCTTTGGCTTACGAGGTCATAATCTCAGGATCCTGGGAGCCCCAGCTGGCTCCCTGCTAAGCATGGAGTCTGCTTCTCCCTCTCACTTCCCCCCACCCCACTCTTGCTGTCTCTCTCTTGCTCTGTTCTCTCAAATAAATAAATAATATCTTAAGAAAAAAAAAATCACTCTCCCTCTCCCTGCCCCCTGTTTGCACATTCTTTCTCTCTCTCTCTCTATATATATATATACAAAATTAATTAATCAGTTAATTAATTAATTAAAACATATTTGGTTTTAGTTCATCTTCATCCTTGGGGGATAAATTTGAGTTCAGGGGGCACATAGGAAGCTCAGTCTATGTAACGTATCTGACTCGAGATTTCAGCTCGGTCATGATCTCAGGGTCATGGGATTGAACACTGCATCAAGCTCTGTGCTCAGCAGGGAGTCAGCTTGAGATTCTTTCTCTGCCTTTCCCCACCTCTCCTCTCTACTCTCCCTCTCTCCCTCTCATATAAATAAATAAATCTTAAAAAAAATGAGTTCTGGAACTAGCTAAAACACTTGAAACCATAATTCACAAAACCACTAGATAATTAAGACCATCCATTTCAATATATAATTTTTATTATTCAACAAGCATATTTTAACCCAATGAAACTCTTTTATAACTCAAAATAAATATAAAAATAAATCAGAAATGTTCTAGGTGAAAAGGGAGTAGAATAAAGAGGGCTTTCTGTTCAACCTTCTGCTTGCCTTCCATTTTCATGTATTATCTCTTGATCATATCCTTGTAACCATAAGCTAAGCATAAAATGGAATGGAAACTAGTAATCTGGTACAGTCACTCATACATACTCTTTCCCTTAGTACCTCTACACCTGACTAGTACATGTTCTCCATTCAAAGGAAAGAAATAATTCCATGGACATTGTAGCCTTAATTTTTTTTTTCAAAATAATATTTCCTAAAAAGAAATAAGCTTAATAAGTTATAAAATTTAGGAAAGAAAAAGAAATAAAAGGCATCCAGACCAATAAGGAAGAAGTCAAACTCACTAGCTGCAGATGACATGATACTCTATGTAGAAAACCCAGAAGATTCCACCAGAAAACTGCTAGAACTGAAAAACAAAACCGTGTAGTCGCAGGATACAAAATCAACATACAGAAATCTGTTGCATTTCTCTATACCAATAACAAAGCAGCAGAAAGAGAAATTGAGAAATGGATCACATTCACAATTGTACCAAAAACAATAAGATACATAGGGATAAACGTAATCAAAGAGGTGAAAGAACTGTTCTCTGAAAGCTATCAAACTGATGAAAGAAATTGAAGAGGACACAAAGAAATGGAAAAACATTCCAAGCTCATATGTTGGAAGAACACATATTGTTAAAATGTCAATACTACCCAAAGCAATCTATACATTTAATGTAATCCCTATCAAAATACCAACAACATTTTCACATAGCTAGAACAAGTATCCTCAAATTTGTATGGAACCACAAAGACTGTGAATAGTGAAGGTATCCTTGAAAAAGAAAAACAAAACTGGAGGCATCACAATTCCAGACTTCAAGTTACATTATAAATCTGTAGTGATCAAAACAGTATGGTATGTAACAAAAACAGACCTATAGATCAATGGAACAGAATAGAAAACCCAGAAATGAACCTACAACTGTATCATCCATTAATCTTTGAAAAAGCAGGAAAGAAAATCCAATGAGAAAAAGTATCTCCAAAAAATAAATGCTCCTTGGGGCATCTGGGTGGCTCAGCTGGTTAAGCCTCTGCCTTTGGCTCAGGTCATGGTCTCAGGGTCCTGGGATCTAGCCCAACATTGGGCTCTCTGCTCAGTGGGAAGCTTGCTTCTCCCTCTCTCTGCCTGCCTCTCTGCCTACTTATGATCTCTCTCTGTCAAAATAAATAAATAAAATATTTTAAAAATAAATAAATAAATACTCCCAGTAAAACTGGACAGCAATATGCTAAAGAATGAAACTGGAACACTTTCTTATACCAAGGGAAGGGAAACAAAAACAAAAGTGAACTATTGGGACTTCATCAAAATAAAAAGCTTTTTTACAATGAGGGAAATAATCAACAAAACCAAAAGGCAACCTATGGAATGGGAAAAGACATTTGCAAATTATGTATCTAATAAAGGGTTAGTATCCAAAATATATGAAAAATTTATAAAACTCAACACCCAAAAAACAAATAATCCAATTTAAAAATGAAGAGAAGACATGAATTGACATTCTCCAAAGAAGGCAGATGGCCAACATACACATGAAAAGATGTTCAACATCAGTGATCATCAGGGAAATAAAAATCAAAACTACAATTACATAGCAACTCACAACTGTCAGAAGAGCTAAAACCAACAACACAAGAAACAGGGGTTAACAAGGATGTGGAGAAAGGGGAACTGTCCTGCACTACTGGTGGGGATGCAAACTGGTGCAGCGACTCTGGAAAACAATATGGTTATATATATGTACACCTATGTGTACACACACACACACACACACACACACACACTGGAATATTACTCATCCATGAAAAAGATTTAAAACTTGCCATTTGCAAAGACGTGGATGGAGCTAGAGTATTATGCTAAGCAAAGTACGTCAGTCATAGAAAGACAAATACCATATAATTTCACTCATATGTGGAATTTAAGAAACAAAAATACGAATGGAGGAGGGAAAGAGAGGAATGACAAAAAACAGCTCTTGGTTATAGAGAATAAACTGAGGGTTGCTGGAGGGGGGGGTTTCCAGGGGAGATGGGTTAAACAGATGATGGGATTAAGGAGAGCACTTGTGATGAGTACCAGGTGTTACATGGAATTGTTGAATCACTATATTGCACACCTGAAACTGATAATTACACTGTATGTTAACAGGAATTTAAATAAAAAACTTGAAAGAAAAGTTATAAAATGTATTCATATATATTCTTAAACATCTATAAATCCAAAACAAACTTAAAGAATAAATACAAAAATAAAAAACTTAACAATATTCACTTGATGAAACAGAATTGATACAATTAGTGATGTATTATTGAAGCTATATTAACACTTGCTACATACATATGGTACTGACAGGAATGTAGAACCCAGTAGGATTAAATATCCTTTGCTTTTTTATTCTTCAAAGATGAAACAGCACTTTATTTTTAAGACTTGTTAAAACTCTAATATAATGTGATAAAGCAAGAGATATTTTCTCATTACAGTATTTATATGTCCTTTTATTCTTTCTTTTCCTGACTGGAGTTTTAATTCCTTCTTGTCAATGTTAATTCTGCCATTTTTGGTTTGCATAGTGTTAATATCACAGAAGTGAGTTATAGAGATGATATACTAGGAAGATATTTTTTTAGATTTTAAATTGGGTGTGACTGATTAATTTCAGTGGCTCCTAAACTAACTGCAATAGATAAGTTCCTAAATTTCTTAAAAATGAAACATGAGTGAAATAAATGTGACATTTTAATTTATATATATTTTTATATGTTAACATATAATAATATAATATATAATCCTAAGTATACATAATTTTAAAAGTATATCTGTATATATCTTCAGATGCATTATAATAAAATATAGCATTATTTTAGCCACATCTAATTTGTGTTGTTATAGCTTTTGATTACTATTTTTATTTATTATTATTATTATTATTATTTTTATTTGTTTGGTTAAACATTTATAACTCTGTCCAGAGGAAGACCTTTTTTTATTGTCTTCACATTTTTTTTTTAACGTTCCCCTTCTCTTTTTTTTTTTTTTTAATTTTTATTTTTTATAAACAAATTTTTATCCCCAGGGGTACATGTCTCTGAATCGCCAGGTTTACACACTTCACAGCACTAACCATAGCACATACCCTCCCCAATGTCCATTACCCCACCCACCTTTCCCAACTCCCTCCCCCCAGCAACCCTCAGTTTGTTTTGTGAGATTAAGAGTCACTTATGGTTTGTCTCCCTCCCAATCCCATCTTGTTTCTTTTCTTCTTTTTCTGCCCCCCCTAGTCCCCCATGTTGCATCTCCACTTCCTCATATCAGGGATATCGTATGATAGTTGTCTTTCTCCGATTGACTTATTTCACTAAGGATGATACCCTCTAGTTCCATCCACGTCGTTGCGAATGGCAAGATTTCATTTCTTTTGATGGCTGCATAGTATGCAGCCATCAAAAGACATTTTTTTAATTAAATCACACTAAAGTCTCCAACAGTGGCTATATGTAGTTTAAAATTTAACAGTGATATAAATATTTCCATAAAATAATCACATATTTTTGAAGTACTGAGGAAATGTAAAGCATTTGAATGAGTAAAATAAAAACAAAACAGTAAAATAAAAACAAAAGCAAAATTACAAAAAAGCAAACAATTCTGGACACTCCATAAACAAAATTTATGAATAGTACACAAACGAAAAAATTCTCAGTCATCAAAAAAATTTGAATTAAAAAAAATTGTATTAAAACTACAATAAATACCGCTCTTCAGAATGGCTAAAGTTAAAAACAGAGAACAGCAAAAGTTGCATAAATGTAAAGTAGCTAGAAATTTTATACATATCTGTTGAGAATGTAAAATTGTACATCTTGTTTAGAAGAAGTTCTGATGGTTTCTTTTCTCTTCTTTTTAAAAGATTTATTTATTTATTTGAGAGAGAGAGAACATGTAGAGGGAGGTACAGAGGAAGAGAGAATCCTCTCTCTCCTGAAGAGAATCCAGTGGGGAGCAGACTCCCCACTGAGTGTGGAGCCCGAGGTAGTCCAATCCCTGAGATCACGACCTGAACCAAAATCAAGAGCTGGACACACTGAGCCACCCAGGTGCCCCATGGGGGTTTCTTTTTAAAGGAAAAAATACCAAACTTAAAAACCAGCGATCCACTAATAACTATTAACTCAAGGAAAATGAAAATATATAACCAAAAAGACTTGTACAAGAATGTTCATAGACACTTCATTCATAAGAGTTCCAACCAGGTTTTATCCACAGGAAATGGATTTAAAAATAAAACAAAGTGCTGTGATACATTCATATGATAAAATGATACTCAGCAATAAAAGGGAATGCACTACTGAGAAACAATAACATAAATTAATATCAATAACATTATTTTTAGTGAAACAAACATTGCACAAATCTGCATGTATGGCATGATCCCATGTACATGAAACTTCAAAACAGAACTATACTATGGTAAATAATATCAGGACATTGTTGGCTCAAAATGAATGAGGGAGTCAGAGATTGACAAGGCAGAGACATGAGACAACTTTCGGGGGGAGGATGACTTCGATATCTTGATACAATTGTATTTTGATGTTTATTGGAGAAGTATACACATTTGTCAAAACTCAAATAAAGGTTTAAGATTGGGCCTTTCCATTGAGTATGAAATGTATCTCAAAAGAAAAAAAAAACTCTAAATAAATATTTAACTCTAATTTAATGATATGTACCAAAATATTTAAGAAAGAAAAGCTTAATGTCTATAACATAATTTGACATGAATAAAAAATAGGATAGATAAATAAATGAAAAGAGGGATGGTGATACACACAAACAAACACATATATATGTGTGAGAACCATGCATAATAAAATATTTATCTAGGTTTTGGTTACATCGGTATTCACTATATAGTTGATTGAAATTTGCTGTATGCTTAAAATTTCATTCCAAAATTTGGGAAAAGTAAAACATAAGGGATACATAATTCCCTTCAAAAATTTTCTGCACCTTTACACAATGAAGAGAAGTGTTTATATTACTTTAAATAATATACCTTAAAACTTTATGTTGTTGTATTTGTTTAATTATCTATTTTAGCATTGTCAGAACACTTGTTTTTGTGAGGTCTTTATAAAAGATTTTAAAGCTAATTGGCAAAATATCCTGCAAATTGTTGATAGTGGGGGAGGGGGTGTAGAGGTGTGGTGCCAAGAGGCATATAGGTCCTCTAAACTCTCAGCTCAAACTGGTTGTTACACTAAAACTGCTCTAAAAATAGTGGTGTGCATAGCATAACATACAGAGTTGTTGAATCACTATGCTGTATTCCTGAAACTAATATAACATTGTGTGTCAACCACACTCAAATATAAAAATAAATAAAAAAGGAATTATTTTGGGGGGGGGGAAAGCCTATTAAAATTGAGAAAAAATTTAGAACGAGGCCTCTACCTCAGTAGAAAACAAAATCACAATGCCAACATTTCTTATAACATATGTAAGCAGACTTTTGACAGAATATTGAAAATAGACATTTGTTTTTTGTTCGTTATTTCTACCAATTGTTAGTGTAACAATTGACGGCCCCATATCTGAATGGGCTGTTTGTTTAACCCACACAACTGATAAATTCACTTTCAGACAGCCTGGTGACTAGTTCAACATCTTAACCAAGCAAGTTTTTCCCAGTACCTCACCTGGCAAATACACATAGTCACCCCCATTTATTTCCCTGTAGACTAGACTCTATGAAGCAAACTCTGCTCGTCCTTGAAGGCTGGTCTCCTTGCTGGGTATTAAACAAGGTCTTTTATTGTATTTTCAGTCAGTTCATTTGAGATATATACTTCACCAATAATCATAGGCAAACCAACATATGTACTTAAGAATTTAATTTGAATCATTTTGTTCAGTCTCTTGTGTGTAGCAGCTACTTAAGAGATACTTGTTGAAATAATGAGTGAATACCTGTTTTTGCTGATCAAAAACTGGACTCGAAGAAACATGTTAATTTAAGGGGACAGTGTGTTAAAGGAAAATGGAACTGTTTGGATGATGGGAAACTCGGGTTCTAATCTTAGCTGAGCAACACCCACCTGTATGAACTTCAATGAAGAACTTTGCCTCCCAGGTCCTCAGCTTTCTTATCTGTATTATATGTATATATAATTTTAAATGGAATGAGTATTTTCTACTATCATATGACTCTAAAAACCTAACTCTCAGCTCATACACAGGGAACTGATGCCCAAAATAACCAGTAAGTAATATTAGTTAAAAATAATACCACACTTTCCAATTGTGGCTCATATACCATAGGGAGTTTATCGTTTAGACATCTGAATGTTAAGCTCATAAATCAGGATATTCTCTTTCATTTATAATACACAGCTTTGCTAATTGAATTCACAATAGAATTTTAATAATTAAAGATGTACAAAACAACTTATAATTAATTTACACATTGAGGTAGTGAATGCAAATGCTAGCTTGCAATACATTAATATTAATGATTAGATAAATGTATTTTTACTTCATTCACCTGCTAACTCACAACCTTTTTTCCTACATCTACAGTTTAGCATAGCCACACTGAACCCTGTTAAAAAAACATACCTATATTTTATTTATTTTATTTTTTAGATAGGAGGTAGCATAATGTGCTTATTAGAAGATAATGAAGGTGTGTTAATAGTTTGTTTTTCTAGCAAACTAATATGATGTAGTTAACATCCTTTCGACAAAAATGGTAAGAAAAGACAACTGGATCTAAAGATAAGGAAGCTTTGGAATTCAATCTAAAGAAAATGGACAGTAATGACAAATTTATTTCATAGCACCTAGGTCCTAATATTCTCGTGTTTCTTGATCAGCATAGATGGATCAATGTTCAGAAAAACAGGGGTAAAGCTGCTTTTTAACTATCGGGGTAATCTTTTTAAATTATGGCACTGGATAAAAGGAAGCACTGTAACTCAAATCACTTGAAAATCCATACTGGGATGGTAGAAAGCATGATATGTACGTACCCAAGGGTGACACATAAGTAGAGTTTTCTGAAATCCTGACAAGCTTGGCTTTAATGTACTATATAAATTCGACTTTATTTGTATACTTTATTACGCTTTGTGAATGGGTATAAATAGAATACTAAAACATCACATTTTTAATATTTCAAAACTTTAAATATTCAATGGAAAGTAGCTCTGTTTTTTTAAGCGATAGCTACTGTTAAATCTTTACAACAATAGTTCAATGTAGAGTCAGAAAAGTGTAAGGGAGTATCCTTCTTGCACACCACCCTGCAAAACAATAATAATAGTTCTGCTTTGAGAATTCGTTCTTGAAGAGATTAAATGACAATTTTCTGTAGTAGGTCTTCATCTTAAGAATTTTAGAAGGCAGATATATCCCTTTGTTTACTTATTTTTGTTAAGCAAAATGATTCAGTCCATTGCATGCCAATTTCCCCCAGTTTATCAAATTCCCCCTGGTTTGAAGGAACAAATATGCATGCAACACATCCAAAGGTGAGCAAAATATTTTTTCCGCCTTAAAGTTCCAGAAAAGACAAGGTTAACCGGGCAAAAAGCAGGATGAAGCTACAACCATGTACCATGTATTTAGTGTACAAATCAACTTTGAAGCACACACAGCTTTAATTTGGGCCTTATATAGATATACCTGATGGCAACTCTCACCTCCTGTTAAAGGTGGTCCTCTCCATGTGCATCAGGAAACCCTGATGGCGCCTCATATTTCTGAGGCCTCATGAACTGAGACACTGACTGCCATTTGCTCTGGACTATTTGTTCAGGGCTTTTGTTTAAAAAAACTTCCTTGAAACTCAGAGATAATGTCTCTCTCTAGAAAGAAGAGCAAGTGTCTTTACAGCCTTAGAAGAGAGAGATTGCATCTCCATTCACAATGAAGAACAGGAATGCTTACTGTCTAGTATAGAGATAATGTTTTCCTTGGGTGCAAAGAACAGGCAGGATCATGGCCCATGCAGTAAAGCTGGTGTCCTTTGGCTCAGAGATCATGTAACATTCCTGGTAGTATGTACTGGTGGAAGCTGGTCCTATTTACCCTGCCTTGTGGAAACTGGGCTGCAGGAACTAGCTCAGCTAATATCAGAATCCCATTTCTCAGAAATAAAATTTCAAAAATGTTCTGATTTTTCAAACATAACTTCCTTGATTAGAAAAAAAATCTGAGATTTATTAATAATATTCAACCATTATGATGTATATGGGATAAATATATGAACATATATATTAATCAGTACAGTCTTTAATATTTAATTATTTGACCAGTAGTCTTTCACTCCCTTCATCGCCATCATTTTTGCTCTTAGATAGTGTGCCAAATTGCTTCCTGACCTCCACAAAAATATATTAACATTTTAAGGGCCTTCCCTGAACATGCTGCAAGCAGTCAGAGGTTTCAGATAGAAGGGTACAATTTTTCCTCAGTCAGGAAATAATGCTCCTGGGTTTGCCTGAAGGTTTTCAGGCTCTAAGCGGTCATGGTTTTGATGTATTGTTTAATGTTTCTCTCTTTCCCTAGAGTTCTCTTCTGCCACGCTTCACCAATCCACAGCTATCATTCTCTTATACCAAAAGTCAAAAATCATCCCCCACAAATGATGTCTTTGAATTATACTGTACAATGGGGCATAGCAACACTCTCTGGACTTATTAAGCTATGACAACTCTTTACCCATTTGCACAGCAACTACTGTCATAGACAAACATTTTTATTCAGAAGGTAAAGGAATCACAGGGTACTTTAGGTTTGCGGTGGTAGCTTTGTACTATAAAATGGACATAGCACTCCCTGGTCACATAAAGATGTAAGAATTTTAAGGTCTCTAAGTGGTCCCACTAGGTATACTCAAAGAACATTCCTATTGTCTTCATAACATCTTTCAGGCCTGACTTTGATTATCATCATCAGCAAACAATGCAGCAGTGTGATGGTTGTGATGTGAGAAAAGCGATGTAAGATATATATAATACATGTATATAATCCTGTTTCTAACAGGATTCATAGCCAATCAATCAGAGTATGGGACAATATGCTAGAATATTAGGACATGCATATTGTAGGGTTGTAAATACAACAGGAAGTTACATTGTGATGGGACATTACGACCCAGCAAGTAGTAGAGACAAAATAGAACTAGAGAAAAGAGGGTAAGAAAAATCTGAAGAGTGGAAATGAAACAAGAAGCCAAGATGGCACAGAGAAGGAGCCCAGGATTTCTGATGAGGTGATGTGAGTCTAAGTTGTAGTTCTGTCTTTATTGGTGAGGATAGGCTACGGTCAAAGTGGAGTTAACAACTCCCAAACTCAGTGGTTTAAAACAAAAGTGTTTTTTTTTTTCTCCCTATCATTTCACATTTCAAGACAATCACTAATTGCCAGGGTGTTTTACTAATCCTAGTTATTTAGAAACTTGGGATGATTAAGCAATCACTACCTTGAACAGATGCTGTTTTTAATGCTAGATGAAAAAGAGAGTTCAGGAACATTTTATAATTGTGATCAAATATTCAGCCCAAATGCATTCTATGGCACTTCTCTTAACTCATTGGCCACAACTAGACACATAGTCCCATCCAACCACAAAGAGACATAGAATCCCATCTTCCTACATGTGATAAAAACGTGGGGAGAATAGGAAATATATGGTACATAGGTCAAATTATTATGAAAAGTTCTCACTGCATACTCTGCACTAAGTATTTAGTCTCTTGGGGTTCCTGGGTGGCTCAGTGGGTTAAAGCCTCTGCCTTCGGCTCCTCAGGTCATGATCCCAGGGTCCTGGGATCCAGCCCTGCATTGGGCTCTCTGTTCAGCGGGGAGCCTGCTTCCCTTCCTCTCTGCCTGCTTGTGATCTCTGTCTGTCATATAAATAAATAAAATCTTAAAAAAAAACAAAAACGTATTTTGTCTCTTGTATTAAATCCTAAATCCTTTCTCTAACTTTCTAGATATGTGGGGAAATTGGGGGGGAGATGAACCATGAGAGACTATGGACTTTGAAAACCACCTGAGGGTTTTGAAGGGGCGGGAGTGGGGGGGAGGTTGGGGGAGCCAGGTGGTGGGTATTATGGAGGGCACGCATTGCATGGAGCACTGGGTGTTGTAAAACTATGAATTCTGTTACGCTGAAAAGAAATGAAATAAAAAATAAATAAAAATAAAATAAAAAATAAATTACTATATATTTGTGAACTCCAGTTTCCTCATCTATGGAAAAACCATAAAAGCACTAAAGAATATTCAATAATTAAAAGACCTAATGTTGGGGCGCCTGGGTGGCTCATTGGGTTAAACCTCTGCCTTCGGCTCAAGTCATGATCCCAGGGTCCTGGGATTGAGCCCAGCATCAGGCTCTCTGCTCAGCGGGGAGCCTGCTTCCTCCTCTCTCTCTGCCTGCTTCTCTGCCTACTTGTGATCTCCATCTGTCAAATAAATAAATAAAATCTTTAAAAAAAAAAAAAGACCTAATGTATAAAATAAAGCTACTACATTCCTACATTTGATATTCCATAAATGCCTGTTGGATAAACACAAAGGTGAAACACATGATCAACTCCTTCAGACATACTGTGGACTATAATTACAATTTCTATAATTAACATGATGGATGTATATGGTATTCATATTTATGACACAAACATGTTTTCAGTCACATTTATGTGTGCCTGAGTTGTAAATGTTATAAATGTGTACATATATATTTATATCTAAATCTACAATATTTCTATGTAATCTGACAAATAAACCACATTTCACTTTTTGGTCCCCAGAGAGGATTCATTATACAGTTGGCATGCAATATTTGGTAAACATGAGTTCTAAACGTGTATTTGTTCACACCCAAAGTACTGACACCTCTCTGGGAAAAATGTGGAAAATAGCTAATATATATCAAGATCTATCATATGTATTATTTAATTTATTTTATTGTTTTATAGTCAATAAATATACTCAAAACAGTGGAGTTTAATCCAAATAGAAAATCTTATCCATTCCCTAAGTCTTACAAAAATATAGACATATTTTTTGTAATTTCAATGAAACTGAAGGTTAAAAAATAACAAAGAACAGGGAATTTATCTTTGTAATGATATTAAAATAATTTATTTTAAATACTTTATTACATATGGCTCTGTTGATTTTACTCATAAACAGAACAAATTATACTTAATTAATTTATTATTCATTGTAATAAACTATATAATATATATCAGATATATATGATTTCAGCTTATTCTAGTCAGCAAATGGACTCATTAATTCCATATGTATTTATGAAGTGTTGACTATGTGCCAAACACAATTCTAGGTGTTATGGTATACCAAGTTGAGTAGTAGTTCACACGATAATGGAAGGAAGGAACCATCCAAAAAACAAATAAACAAATCATATATATATTATTTGTTTATATATATAGATCATATATATATCATGACAAATGGTGAAAATATATTTCAAAAGGGAGATAAGAAATGTCTGTGACTGTTCTATTTTTAAATACGGTTTGGGGAGGCTTCACCAATAAGGTTGCATATGAGCCCAGTTGCATGGGGATGTTGTTAGTGAGCAGAAAGTACTTGGTGAGATTTGGACAGGGACTTGTACAACTCAGGGTACTTCTTTACTCCTTTCAAATACAAGTTTTCACACACACACTTTTACAAATGACTTTAATAGCTTAATTTTACCTCTGTCTTACCAAAAATCATTTGGTAGTTAGGTATTACTAACATTCTACCTCTCTGCTTTTAAATACCAGTAATCATGTATTATCTTTAACTATTTAGAAGTAAGAGCCACAGAAATGGAAAAGATTGGGAGGTAACTTCGATCATTTTTGGTGATAATTACTGTTTCTAAAATAGGCTTAATTCATTATGTTGTTTCTTTTCTTTTTTTTTTTTAAAGATTTTTATTTATTTATTTGACGGAGAGAGATCACAGTAGACAGAGAGCCAGGCAGAGAGAGAGAGAGAGGGAAGCAGGCTCCCAGCTGAGCAGAGAGCCCAATGCGGGACTCAATCCCAGGACCCTGAGATCATGACCTGAGCCAAAGGCAGCGGCCCAACCCACTGAGCCACCCAGGCGCCCCTGTTTCTTTTCTTTAAAGGTTTGCTAAAGGGGCACCTGGGTGGCTCAGTGGGTTAAAGCCTTCTGCCTTCAGCTCAGGTCATGATCCCAGGGTTCTGGGATCGAACCACCCATCCATCGGGCTCTCTGCTCATCAGGGAGCCTGCTTCCCCCTCTCTCTCTCTGCCTGCCTCTCTGCCTACTTGTGATCTCTATCTGTCAAATAAATAAATAAAATCTGTTTTAAATTTTTTAAAAAATAAAGGTTTATTAAATCTCACAGCAATGCATGATAATTTATCTTCAACAACCAAATTTAATTTGAAATAATTTGTTTATAAATGTACACTGACACATAAAAACCTGTGGTATTATATTTAGCAGGAGAATAATAAAAACTGCAGAGCCATACATTCTGCCATCATTTTTCTGCCACGGAGACAATTAAACCGTATCTATTATGTTCACAGCATCAGGAATGAAAGGATTAAAAAGGCACAGTTCCTGACCTCAAGACACATAACTTAGGGTAGACAAACAGCACAGAATACATATTATCTGGTATGCAACAAAATGAGCCAATATATTGCATTAATAATATGTTTTGAGAGTGTTCATAAATGAGTTCTTATCTCAATGCTTTGGACTAGGATAAAAAAACTGATTGTTAGTCTATGAGGTAGGGGACACAAATGATAACAGAAAGATAGTGAAACAAGGTCAATTATCCAGCTGCATTTATCCAGAAACTTACTTACATTTACATGTGACTAAATTTCAACAATGATTTTTGTAATTGAAGTCTATATCAATATTTTACTTATTTTATTTTTTTCTGGCTATCAAACCTGTACTGCATGTTACCTTAGTCAATTAATATACTGCATAAATGTAGGCATTCATAAAATCCTTTAATATTTCTAAAAATTACAACTTTTCATATATCAAATGAAAAAGGTACATCTTTATAAGACTATTTTGGAGATTAAATAAAATAGTACATTTAAGAGATTACTCTATGGTCTGGCACATAAAAATTCCAGTCAAGGTTAGTGATTTTATCAAAACATTAGAATATGAAAGAATTTCAGCAAAATATATGCAATGTGTACAGATGAAATATAAATATATGCGTATTATGCATGCATGTGTACAACACAGGTCTGAACTGAATGGTCCACTTACACACAATTTTTTAATTAATATGATACTGTACTGTAAATGGTTTTTCTTCCTTATAATTTTCAGTAACATTTTCTTTTCTCTTGCTTACTTTATTGTGAGAATATACTATATAACACACATAAGATATACAATATGTGTTCATTGACTGTTTATATTATCAGTAAGGATTCAGTCAACAGTAAGCTATTAATATTTAAGAATTGGGGGTCAAAAGTTATGTGTGGGGCACCTGGCTGGCTCAATGTGTTAAGCACTTGCCTTCAGATCAGGTCAATATCCTAGGGTCCTGGGATCTAGCCCCATGTTGACTCTCTGCTCAGTGGAGGGCCTGCTTCTCCCTCTGCCTCTGCCTGACACCTCCCTCCACCCCCCTCTGTTTGTGCGCTCTCTCTCTATCTCTGTCAAATAAATAAAGAAAATCTTAAAAAAAAAAATTTATGCATGGATTTTCAACTACACAGGGGCCAGCATCGCTAACACTTAATATTGTTGAGGGGCCAACTGTACATATATTTATTTTAAGTTTTTTTTTAAGACAAATAACAAGAAATTTTAAGGTATGCATTTTCCCCATAAATAATATGTCAGTTTTCATCTTGATTCCTACTTTCAATGAAAATCAAAATTTATTATAAACTTTTAATTTGATTGAATAAATAGCTACTTTAGTATTAAACTTGCCCTATTATTAAAATAAAAGTACCAGCTTAATTAATGTAAGTACATTATGAAATTTATAGTATGCCTAAAGCCAATTTATTTTATACTTGAAAATATTTAACATAAGGAAGTGAAGTATTTCCTCAATATTAAAAACTTAAAATTATGATTTTTTATGAAATTAAAATGTCTAATTTTTTCCGTAAATACTAATTTCTTTACCAGCCTATATAATAACTCCAGATGTTATAGACATCTTTTTTGTTTACTTTTACTTCAAATTTAAAAACATAACAATGTTTTAGTTTAAAAGTTCTAAACTTAATATGGGAATAACAGAAACTATCTAGTCTGTCTAGTTGGTAGGGTCAACATATTTACTTATTTTTATGTCACTATTACCATGACTTAATGTAAATTTTAATGATTTTTTTCAATGAGCCATCTCTATACTTTAAGAAATATTTAATTCCCCAAATTATAAATTTCCTAATTGCTACAATTTCATGTTTTAAAATGTGCACTTTTATACAGAAATTATATTCTGAAGGCATATACTGCAATAAATGCTCCTAAGTGAATAATAAAGCAGACACATAATAGTTCAATTCATAATTGCTAGGCACTGCGAGCAAATTCAGAATGCTGACTGTACCTTGTGTCGCAATCTGATTAGAGGTTGGTAGGATTGAAGGCCATATCCTGCTTCTTTGGTTGGCCTTCCTTCTGACTCCAGAAAAATGAATCCAAGAACCAAAACTGCTGACCAGCACTTAAACATTCTCGTTTGTTCTCACCTATAAAAATTAGCATTGGAAGTAATCAGAAAATGCTTTTTATATTGAAAAAATTCTTCGAGAAGTATTCAATAGTGCATAGAAATCTCCACAGATCTAATAAAAACTTGTAGGCAATTGCCAACTGAATCCATAATAGGTAAGCATCTCCAAATAAAGATTATGATTCCCTTGATCATAGCAAACACTGTTTTGTTCACTCACACAGCCTTACACAACATTAACTATGTAGAGATATAAACGCCAATCAAAAGGTATTGAGGAGAATTAATTAAAATTAAGTTGGGGACGCCTGGGTGGTTCAGTTGGTTAAGCGACTGCCTTCGGCTCAGGTCATGATCCTGGAGTCCCGGAATCGAGTCCCACATCGGGCTCCCTGCTTCTCCCTCTGACCCTCCCACTTCTCATGCTCTCTCTCTCATTCTCTCTCTCTCAAATAAGTAAATAAAATCTTTAAAAAATATATATTTTAAAATTAAGTTGAAAGAAAATGAAAAAAAAAAAAAAACTTTAAACCATGGCTAAATTTCCAAGCTTCTATATAGAGTACAATTAGCAACATATTTATAAATCTTGAACTTGTTTTTTAGTACATTCAATGAATAACACTTAATAAAACTATAGCTATCATAATTCACTAGCAAAGGTTGGTAAGAGTTTGACAAGGTGGTCTTCTATGGTAGGAACTTAATAAACTGAGGTACAACAAAAATTAGGCAGAGGGTTATACTGAGTTATGAATACATTTTCCCAATACTATCTAAAAGAATATTTTCCTAAAAATTTCTTAGTAAGTGTTTTAAACTAAAAGTCATGTGAGTCTGTCCACTGCTCTGTGTCTTTAAATATACCAGAGAAATTGTAAAATGGCATAAATTTATTATATAAACTCTAAGCCCTCTTCCAAAAAATAAATCTATGCTTTGAATTAAACCATTTTTATCACTTTTATCAACATATCTTTGTCCCTATTGTACAATAAAGAAGCTCTTTCTCCCCCTGTTCTGTGCATCTGACTTCCTGAGAAACTTAACCAATTAATTAACCCTGATAGTTATTGTTGTCTAAACGTCCCCACCCAGTTATTAACTTTCATCTTTAAAGGTGCTCAAATCGCCCAGGTTTTAAGATAATTTCTCTCCTCTACTTCCTGAATATTCTGAAAGAGTTCTGTATATCATTCTAGCTAATTTTCTGAAACTACTTCCCTCAAGCATGTTTCTATCTCTATCACTCTATCAAAGTAACATTTCTTTGGTAAGACTGATGATTCACAGATCTGTACTCCCGAAACAAATAATATACATTATATGTTAGTTTAAAAAAAAAAACAAAGTAATATTTCTTTGTTTCAAGAAATGGTCACTTTACTTGGTGTTTAAGATACCCCTCTCTTCTGTTTCTCTACAATTTATGAAAATTTCTCAGTCCTTGTGTAGGTTCATCCCACTCCTTTGCTTCACCATTAAATATTATAGCTTATCAAATTTCATTCTTAGCCACTTACCTGCTCCCTTCATCCAGCCAGACATTTCACCATCATCTATCGTTTTAATTACAGCTCCTCAAAGCTTTTAGACAACTTTGTTTTTAAGGAACAACTACACTAGCAGTACCTGTTTTTACTACCCAAAAGAAATCTGAAAAGGATTTTTGTTTTCACAAAAACAAACAAACAAACAAACAAGAAGATGAGAAGAAAAATAGTGCTCAGCATTTGTTTTGAAGTCAGCCCAGAAGCAGCATGCCTCCGGAGGGTGGAGTAGCGTGTTGCCCTGCCAAGCTCCTTCCCAGAGAGAAATACACTCCACACCCCAGCACCAAGCCACCAGGATTTTGAACTGTGCCTGTGATCATCTGTTTTATCTGGATTTATTTTGGCATCTAGTAGTATGAGGTGTCCTAAGGTATCAGAAAAGCCTAAGAGGGGGGTTCTGAGAACACTCAAAAATTTTCCATATAAATTAATGGTAATTGCTTCTTTCTATGCTTTTTTTTTTTTTTTTTTGCTTATGAAAGAATACATAGGAATGCTATAGTTTGGGGTAGCAGGGGAAACCTTTGCATCATTGCTTCTCATCCAAACTCCAGATTAGAAGAGTCAGCCATGTGTATATTTCAAAAACGGCTCATGGTATACAAGCCCCATATAAGTCACCCTTTCCCAGATTTTCATTCGCCCATTTAGTCAAGCCAGAAATGAAGAGACACTTTTGACTCCCTTAACTTTCATACTAAACCCATCGTAAGCTCTGTTAGTAGTGCCTTCAAAATGTATCTCCTAAAATCAGTTTCTTTCCAGTCTACTGTCAAAACCCGAGTTCACACTATCACCACCACATCTCCCCTAAACTGCCCCAAGCACAACCTTACTGGCCATCCCCATTCATGCTTATGCACCCTGAATCATTCCCTATGCAATAGCCCACATGGTCATGCCAAAGGCAAATATTATGACTTCATGGCCCTTGTTAATAACTTTAGGATATATTCTTTTACCCTTAAGATAAAAACCAAAATCCTTGAGGCTCCTGGGTGGCTCAGTGGGTTGGGGCCTCTGCCTTTGCTTCGGGTCGTGATCTCAGGGTCCTGGGATGGAACCCAGCATCAGGCTCTCTGCTCAGCGGAGAGCCTGCTTCCTTCTCTCTCTCTCTCTCTCTGCCTGCCTCTCTGCCTACTTGTGATCTCTGTCTGTCAAATAAATAAATAAAATCTTAAAAAAAAAAAATCCCTGACCTATCCTGCAAGTGCCCACAAAGTCTAGGCTCTGAATGTTTTTCTCTTCTAAAGAACTGCTCTCCAGCCACATTGACCTTCATTTAGTTCTCTGAACTTGGTCCATTCTCACTATGAGACTTTTGTACCTTACTTCCTTCTACTGGAAGTATACCTTTTCCCAACCCCATTTATCTCCCAAAGACCTTCACATATCAGACATACCTCTTATGACTCTTTCCCATAATATCAAGCTTGAGCTACATTTCTTAGTTTCTCATGCTCATAGATCAGTTTTCCTTCATTTCAGAACACCCATTTGTAATTATACATCATTAATATGATTATTTAAATAAAGTTGGACTTCTTCACTACATTATATATCTCTCTTCTCCTTCAAATTTCATGAATACAGGGATCTGGTGGTTGGTTTTTTGTCTGTTTGTTTTTCCAGCATTATATCATCTGGGCCTAACAAATTGTCTGGTACCTACTAGACACTCAATAAATGAATGCATAAGTGAATGTCATCCTGCACTCAAGAACAAAAAAAAAAAAAAAAAAAAAAGAAAGAAAAGAAAAAAAGATTGTGTTTTCTTGCATTCTGACAATATTGCATTCAATTCCTATTTCACTACCACTACAAAACATCTGAAACTGAACCAGAAAACTAAATAATTTCATTTGCAATCCATCCCTTTGCTGTCATTTTGATGTATAGTCTAATACTTCTCTCAGAGGTAAATATTTGTTTATAAGACAACTGGTTGGAATATTTTAAATCTAAGATAGAGCCTAAGAATAAAACAAACAGGACCAGCTCAGCTGAAGGGATATTTTCTAGGGTTTCTGAATACTATGTTCCTTCGGTTGTCAAACAGGAAAGGTAGGAAAGAGGCATGGCAACAACCTTGTCTCATTATGACAGGGTAAAGTTTGGGTCATAAATTTCTTAAGCTACTCATTTAAGGGTTTTTATTTTTCTGTCCTCTCTCTCTCTTCCTCTCTCGCTCTCTCCCCCACCACACACACACATTCACACACCCATATATTCCACACAGCTACAAATATTTTATATACTATAAAATATAGATTAAATAAACAATTACTTAATTTTAATAGATGATAAAAATAATCTCACAAATTTTGGGTGAGAAAACTTCCACACATTTATAATTAGATCACCAATCTCCTGAAGTATTTTTTTCTGTCAAAAAGCAATAGGCTAGGAATGTCTGCTTTAAGAAATTTCACAAAAAGTTGGTAACAAGTCAACATGCAAATCTTCAGTGTATTATATACAATGTATTTATACCATTTTAATCTACTTCTCATATTATTAGCCATGATTAATTTTTTCATTGATAATCCTATATTTTTCATGATTAAAATTTCTTATTAATACAAAGTTATACAAAAATTTAAAATATTAAAAATAAAAATATATATTTTTTATCTCATCAAAAGTTATCAGACAACTGGAGTGATTTATTTGGTGTCACAGAAAAAATGAAACAACTGATATTAAAAGTCAGATACTGGGACACCTGGGTGGCTTCGTCAGTTGAGCATCCAACTACTGGTTTCGGCTCAGGTCAAGATCTCAGGATCATGAGGTCGAGCCCTGAGTCAGCTCTGTGCTAGGTGAAGACTATGCTTGAGATTCTCTACCTCTTCTTCTCCCTCTGCCCCTCCCCTACTCTTTCTCAGATTAATTAATTAATTAATTAATTAAATCTCTTTTAAAAAGGTCAGCTACTTTTGGGGAGGGTGGGGAGAGCCCTGATTTCTATTGCAGATAGGCATTGAGCTCAACAGTAAGTATTAGACAAGACAAAAAACAAAGACAAGTTTCTTCATTTATCTTCTGTGAACGACTACCCTGCAAGATTTTTTTCATTAAGATAGTACTAAGAAAAATAATTGAATCCAATTAGTTAGCCATCAATTAGCAACCTAAATAAAAAGATGACACTTCTTGATGGATGCTCAGAAAATAATGATCATTTTCTTATTTCTCTTCAGCTACAGGATCCAAAGATATCATTATTATGTCTTTAAAAGTTCACTCCTTCACAAAAGGTGTTCTGGAAATTATAAATCAGTAGTAATCAATCCCATGATATACTGACTCATGATCTCACTTTCTCAGTACTATAACCTCTGACAACGTGTTAGGTTTTCATAATTAATTGGCAGTTTGTTGATAGCTCAGTAAGAACACTGAAAAGCACGTGACTAAAACAAAACCAGCTGGAACAGATGGTGCAATAATGATCCTATGACTTTTCCTTACAACCTCAACGTTTATATGGAAGCATCAGAAAACAACCTGTTATTAGCTTAGAGAAAACAAGATGTTTACTAATCTAGAAAGTATCTGCTTAACATTAGATTTAACAAAGTTACACTTGAAAATAGTAAGGGGAATGGAGAAAGGTTTCTCTTGTTCAAAAAATAATGTTTATCTTTGAATCAAACTATTTTATTCACCATATGGTGTAACATGCTGTGCAGCTCATGGCAGTAGGATTTAAACTAGTTACATGATTTAGTAGATTCAAATTTCAGGGATTTTGATTTGTTTACACATTCTCTAGAATCTCACATCACTTGGGAAAACAAACTAAGAGTGTTAAAGTACTGCCTTAGGAATGAAATATAGCATTTGAGATGGGGAAAGAAACTGTGGTATCATGCATACGAATGAAAAGAATGTCAAGGTGAAGCAAATCCACAACATTATCAAATGTCGCAGAGAAGTCAAGTATCTGAGGGTTTCTCACTCAGATACTGCCTCTCACTCCAGCCGAGAAAAATACTGTAGGTCTTTCAAGATAGTTCCAGCCACTTCCTTGGTGAAATCTTCCCTGTCAGTTTTGCCCTTGGACTTGACTGCTCTCTGCTGCAATTTTTACACATGTCTTTCGTGTGTCTTTTCACCTTGCACTGCTGATTACTGATTCAAGAAGATTTATATATATATATATGTGTATATATGTGTGTGTGTGTGTGTGTGTGTGTGTGTACATTAAACCGGTTCTATCACAATCTCTGAATTTCTTAAATTCCACAGACCTTTGTTCTCTTCTGTAATAGAGAAGTGGCCTAAATGATTACTAGTGCCTTTTTCCTTTTTGGTATTCTATAATTCTATGAGACAGAGAAATTGACTTCTAACCTATCCTGTCACACTGTATAACCTAAGCAAAACCAATTGCATTACTTGGGCCTCATCTGTAGGAAGGGATTTATGACCCTATATAGTCTAGCATCTGTACCAGATTATTGCTTCTGAGTAGATTTATTGATCTGGAAAAGGATATGAGGAAGAACAGGTTTGAGGGAGAAAGCTATTATTCCTTTTTTGAGAGACCTTTTGGTAGTCCTACTGGAGATGTTAAGTAGTCATGGGATATAGGAACCTGAAGTTCAGCAAAAAGGCATGGGTTAGATATACCTATTTGGAATTCTTAGCATTTATATGTCATCTATTCTAGGTATGAGATAAGATGAAACTGGAGAAGAGAAGAGGTCCAAAGACTAAGTTCTCAAGCAGGTTTAGTCAAAACAAAAGATCAAATGCTGCTAGGAGATAGAGAAAATTAAAATAATGAAGTTTTAAGTTTGGAGAAAAAGATGCATGGAAATTTTCATTGAAATGGAATGACTGGAAGTCATAGCTCTTCTCATCTGGAATGCTATATTTCTACTGGTTTGTTTATTCTCCATTTCCAACCAGAATGTTAGCTCCATAATTGTTAATTACCTGTGTGAATTAGAGCAGTACCTGGCAGACAGCGTGAGCTCAATAAATATTTTTAGATAGATAGATGAATGAATAAATTAATGGTGATAAGTAAGTAATTTGAAATAGTAGGTATACATTAAGGGATTCTTAATAGTCTTCATGTAATTGAAAATATTCATTAAAACTGACTATGAAATCAATCTAGAATTCAAGTGGCTGTTAGTACAAAAGGCCTTTCTTTTACACCTGGATCAAAACCAGGTTTTCAGGGGGAAGTTCCTGTGGAAAAGCTTCCCTTGTTAAGGACTGAGTTTTTCATTCCTTTAGCTCAACTGAAATTGGAAGGACCTGAGACACTAAAAGAAGTAAAAGAATATTTTCTATGAGCAAATCTGTTGAGTAACTGTTTTTATCTTTTGACCCACTTTAACTTCATACATACTACTTCGAACTCTGTGGTTGAGTTCTAATTTAATACTTCTCTTAGGAAAAAAAAAATTTCTAAAGAATCTACTTCCATTATAGGCAATGGATTCTCCCTATCACAGAAGTAGATTCTTTCCACCCAACAGTTAATTACCCTTATGAGAGCAATGGATTCTCCTAATGATTGTCCCATCTTCAAATGTTTTTTCCAACAAGCATAATTAAAAACAATATGAAAACATCTACGAGTCACTGCCTTCATGTTGTAGGACCATACTGGAGAACAGTAAAGGAAAAATAGATCATGCATATCCTACTAAACATATTAGGAGAGCACCATATAGTACTTAATTATCCAAAAATATTTTTTCTGGTAAGTATTATTGCTTATATTGAACTAAATATAACAAAAGAGAAACATAACAGGATAAAGTGTCCAAGTTCAGAAAGCTGGTCATTTGTCAAAACTGGTATCTGAATCTAAGGCTGACTCCACTCAAATTTGACCCATGGTTCTGTCGTATAATTCTACCTTTAAAACACATATAATGACACAGATACAAAAGAAAAACCTGTACAAGTTGTAGCCATAGGCAGCAAACAACTACTTAATCAGACTGAAAACTACTGGAAGAGAGAATCTTTCCTTTACATTCACTTTGGATCAAAGCAAATGCAGATACAACATACAAAGGCAGGGATGATGAGAGAGCAATAGCTATGTGACTTCTATGTCCATACTGCATGGGTAAGTGTCTTTCAATTCTATACAGACACATACATAAAAATGGAAGTTTCCTTAGTTCTTAACCCTATCTTATTGGTTCATATTGTGAAAGAGACCAAAACTTTTAAATGTCATACCTTGTTGAAAGATGATAATATGTGCAATACACTTTTTTAAACATCTGAGATAAGAATAGAATTATAATTGTGAAATAATAAGAATGATGACCATCAAATTAATTTAATGTTCAAAGGAGGAACTTATATTTCAATGACATTGAAGTCATTAATTTGGATGAACAAAAACTGTCCAGCTTCTCACCAATTATACCTTTCAATAGCCAGCTTAACTTGAAAAAGAAGGAAGCTAAATATAGATAAAATATATTCATTGGCATTTTGGAAGGACTGCAGTGTGAAATGTATAATAATTTAAGCTTGCATTAGGAGAAAGTATTCACACTGAATTCCATTTAATTAAAAAAAAAAGATGTGTGTACTCTGCTTTAAAAAAATGAAAATCCCATATCATGAAAAGCATGTTGGGTGGTAAATATTTGTTTCCCAAAGCTATCTTTGCTTTACAAAACTATTTATGCTGCAATCTTTATTTATTTTTTATTTTATTTATTTATTAAAACAATTTATGCTGCAATATTTATACAAAGCTATTAATACTTCTAGTGCACTAAAATTTTTAAAGTAAACAATTTAACAACAACATCGAATATAAGATAGCAGAACTGAAAATCATATTAGAGATGTAGTATAAACCCTTCCTTTTATATGGGAAGAATATGATAAGCAGCAAGAATAACCGGTGGGCCCACGATGAAGGTAGTCATGGGCCTGGAATGTCACTGTCCTGATTCCAAATATAATATTTTTCTTTTAAATGCTACAATATATTGACTAGAATCCATTCACTGTGGAAAGAAAGGACACACACATTCAATTGCTTTCCATATCTAAGGCACTGTTTAGAAGCCACAGTTCTGTGAACCCCAACAACTTTGTATTTACTACTCTCTAGAGTTTCCAAAAGCCAACAGAAAGGACATCAGCATCACCATCTCTACAAAATCATATGGATTAAGTAGAATTTTCAGAATTTTTTTTTTTTTTGCTTTGTACATTTATTTTTTCACAACTATCTTCACTGGGAAGATAGTTCTATATGGCTATGGTTAAAGTTATATATAGATGGTCATAGCAGTGCTTATATAATTGTAATGATGCAGTAGTTATATATATATTTATTATATATAAATATGTACTTTTATATAATAAATAATTTTCATGAATATATATAAAATTTGTGAGAGATAGTTACATAACCTTTTTTTTTAAAGATTTTATTTATTTATTTATTTGACAGACAGAGACCGCAAGTAGGCAGAGAAGCAGGCAGAGAGAGAGGAGGAAGCAGGCTCACTGCTGAGCAGAGAGCCTGATGCGGGGCTCGATCCAAGGACCCTGAGATCATGACCTGAGCTGAAAGGAGAGGCTTTAACCCACTGAGCCACCCAGGTGCTCCTATAGTTATATAACCTTATAGATGTTTATAGTTGTATATGGATGGTTATATAAAGTACAGGATATATATTTTTTTTAAAGTGTGTTTGACAACTGTGGAACAGAATGAAACTTTGGGTCTAGCTGACTTTACCAAGGAATTTTATTAAATTATATAACCTTACGGTAGCCTGGCCTTCAAATAGTAAGTACTGGTGCTTCAAACTGAGGCAGAAAAACAAGTGATCCATGACTCATATTCTATCTCCCATAAAAGGTCCCCAGACTTGACTTTATAATACATTTGTGATTCGATAGCAAAAATGTATATTATGTGTAGGCTGAAATTAAGTTAATTCCATATGTCAGTTTTTATGATGATCTTCAGTAGGTGATATTAAAAAATAAACTTTATGCAATTATTTGTTTACAGTTTATCAAACCATCTGTTGTCAGTTTCTTCTTCAAAATGAATAGATTTACAATGGAGTATTATGCCTCCATCAGAAAGGATGAATACCCAACTTTTGTATCAACATGGACGAGACTGGAGTAGATTATGCTGAGTGAAATAAGTCAAGCAGAGAGAGTCAGTTATCATATGGTTTCACTTACTTGTGGAGCATAAGGAATAACACAGAGGACATTGGGTAAAGAAGAGAAGTGAATTGGGAGAGGGGAGAAGAACCATGAGAGACTTTGGATTCTGAGAAACAAACTGAGGGTTTTGGAGGGGAGGGGGATGGGGAGTTGGGAGGGTCTGGTGATGGGTATTATGGAGGACATGTATTGCATGGAGCACTGGATATGGTGCGTAAACAGTGAATCTTGGAACACTGAAAAAATTAAATTTAAGAAAAATGAATAGAATGGAGTTGTTTTTAAATAAATTTGGTACAATATTCTGGATTATATATGTTGGTATGCACCCCTAAAAGGGAACAATTTAAAAAAAAGGCATCAATTTCCCACCCTGCTGAAAGCCGCAGTGTGTAACATGGGGCAAAATGACTGGTGAAAAGCATGTACTAATATGACCAACATAGTATGAAGCATTTAGCTTTTCTCTACTGTAAGTCCCCCTGGCTTATGTGTGAAAATTCAAAAAAGAAGCAACTTCAATATTGTTCCTATATTTTTGTATGCAGTTTATTTGACATGATGAATTTCTCAATTTTAGCTCAATTTTAGAGAAATCTGACATCAAACAGGCAATTTGCTTCTTGTGGTTGATAACCTGAAAACATTCATTTGTAAAAACTGTACCAAAAGTATTTTTAATGCTGAGCGGCAGAATCCTGTAACAGAAAGAACAATAGCTAAAGTCAAAAGGTAAGGATTCTACCCGTGGCTGTGTTCATAAACTGATTTTTTTAACACTTGCTCTTTAAGTCTCAATCCACTATAATTCAGCTTCTACCAAACTAATCCATTGAAACTGCTCTCAAGAAAGTGACCACTTTACTTGACCTCTCTTCCTTTTAGCTTCCGTCACACAAAATTCTCATGATTTCCCTTCACCTGCCTAGACATCCTTCTGAAGTCTCTTTTCCCACTGTCCTTCACTCATCTGCTCTTCTAAAGCTTGTATCTCACAGGTTTTGTTTATTAAATTTAAAAAAGAAAAAACATTAATCACAATGATAAAGTTCATTTTTTTCTTTGTCTTCTAATTTGTATTCTCAAGAAAAATTTAAGGAACAACATCTATATGTCATGGCAAAATAAAGGGAGAGTTATAAGTATATATATATTTTTTCTTTTCAAAGTAAGTACCAGTTGGAAGTAATCATGGAAACTAAAACTAATCAACCACATTGATCCTTGTTTGTTTTGTTTGTTTTTTTTCTCCTAAACACTCTGGATGTAACTTTATTGCACTTTGCAAAATGTTAGTTAATGATAAGTAATTTCATGTTAGGTTTGGTGTTAAAGTCCTATTACCTTAGTTTGTATCTAAGCTGTAGTGGCAAGTTTAAAGTTTAAAAAATAATAATATATTATATGACCTTGAGGATATTGCCCCAGTTCAAGAGAAAGGAAAATCATTACAGGCACTGTCTTCTGAATTCATTGCCTTCCACCTTGATGAGCACTTAAAATGTAAATTAAGGAAGGATGCAGCTCTTAGGATTGACTCTGTCTAAAATCCCAAAGGTACTATGTTACAGATTTTATTTGCTATTTAAAAAAATCATTGCAATTTTGTCAATGTCAGATTTTAAATTCAACCTATTTCATACCAGGGTTTCTAGCAGCCTATGTTCTTTAAATCAGGGACTTCACTTATTGTACAGGAAAAAAATCTGTCACAGCTTAACAATGAAGTGCTGCACCGGGAACAACTTAATTTCTTTTGTATTTAAAACTGAAATGCCATGGGGAAATCTTGTCCATTCATTTAGGTCAGTTGAATCTCAGAGGTATTCTACTTCATATTCAGACAAATATGGGGAAAGTCCAAGGATGGAGTCCACAGTTAGTAGCAGAAGTCATGGAGACCCAGAATATTTTCCAGAATAACCTTATGCTTCCCCAGAAGGAGAAGTCTGGCCCACCATGATGTGCAAGGGAAAGAGGGAAAATGGGTTAATGTGACCTAGTTCTACCATGAAGATTTTCACAAAGTTTCTCAAAAGCAAAATCTCTAAACTTTCATGAAAAACAGAGAAAGCAGAGGATGAGCCAGGCATAAAGGTAAATAGTTAAGTCAACTGAAGTTAACTTCAGTTCACTGCCAGTGATTGGAACCAATGTAGACAAGAGTAGTTGAAACTTTCCAAGAAATGTCTAACAGGAATTAACAGAAACTGTACTAGCTAGTTATGTGGCCGATGGTGACTGGGGATTAAAACGTGAGTCATGAGCAAACACGCAGCAGAAGTTGAGTTAGTTCTAAGTGACATAAGAGAACCTGAATTTTATTTTATACCAGTATTTGAGATTTGGAAAATAAATGACAGGTAAAAGGTTGTATTTAAGAAAAAAAAATTTAATAGGGTTGGAAAGAAAGGAAACTGAGGATGAAAAACAAAGAGCAGTAACGTGATGTTTTATGATTAACAGTAAAAAGTGCTTATTGGATATTTATGGTGCTCCAGGCAAAGTATACTATGTGCTTTCACATTCTTGGTAACAATCTATCAAGAAAAAAATCCACTAATTTAGGTAGACTAGACATGTGAATCCAGGTAATACATCCTTATCAACCTCCCAGGGTATACATCTTTTGAAGCAAATGTTTTGAGGAGAAAATACAGGCAAGGCACAGGTATCAGTTTGATTTCTGAGAATTTCACATATGAGGTGTTTGGGGGTGCCTCTTTCTAATTAAATTTAGGGACAAATACTTCATGGAATTTATCCATATAGAATTGGTATTCGCTTGCAACTCCATCTGGATACTGTGTCTAGTCTAAAGGCAGGTAACAACATTTAGTAGCAACATCCAAACCTCAAATGGCCTGCTTCGGGACACTTTCAATTCTGCAAAAATCCCGTAACCCTGATAACCAATTTTTTTTTAAATTTTATTTATTTATTTATTTTATTTTTTCTTGCCAACTTTGGTTCTCCAGTTTTTCTTTTCTGGGTAATGAATATCAAACTCCCAACAGAACTGGCTAGGCTCAAGACTGCCAGTAAAATTTATCTCCCTTCCTCCATTCTCATGGAATTAGAACCAGAAATGACCATAATGATTCCTTGATGCTGGAGGCTGAGAGAAATGCCTCTCAAGCTTCTTTAATAAGGGAATCTATTGGAAAATGGCTCCTTGAACACCCAGAGAGCAGCCAAGAAAATACTGGGTGGTAGCTAGAAAATCTATCAAAACTTCCCTCAAGCACACTTAAACGCTTCTTTTATTTCATTACTTTTCTTGAAAGAGCAAGCTACAAGCTTGATTCAGCCCACTTACTGTCCTATAGTAAACACAAAAATAGCTGAGGCCAACCCCAAGGGGGCATAATTGACTATAAAGCATAAAGGGAAACTTTCTCAGGGGTCTTAGCATCCCCTCAACTTTGGCTTCTGAACTTCTTATTTCTTTTTAAACAAAATTTTAATTATATTTTCTATTTCTGCTTTTAATATATATAATTTCTAATTATAATGTATATTATTTATTGTTTAATGGCTCATAATAAAACTAATATTTAAGAAGAAAACCTCCCTTTCATAAAAATATTCTCATACATATATTTTCATGTGTAGTTTTTCACTACGGTTTTTTCTAGATCTGGGATTAATTTAGGGGCATCTCATGGGGGCAAGATTTTATTTTATTTTTCTTGTATTTTATTTTTTTTAATTTTTTTTTGTATTTGAATTTTATTTTTACCTTTACTTGTATTCTATGTAACTAAAAAAAATTTTTTTTAAGATTTTATTTATTCATTTGACAGAGAGCACAAGCAGGGGGAGTGGCAGGGAGAGGGAGAGGCAGGCTCCCCACAGAGCAGGGGGAGCCGGGTTTGGGACTCAATCCCAGGACCCTGGGACCTTGACCTGAGCTGAAGGCAATTATTTAGCCAACTGAGCCACCCAGGTGTCCCTCAAGCAAAGTTTTTTTTTTTAAACTTTAGCTGGCTTTTAACTATGTCTTGATTAAAGGCTGGGTTTCCCTCTATCATGGTTATGTTTTTAAATTCTCTAATTGATCCTATTAACCTCTTTATTCCTATGCAGAAAGCACAGACTTTAATTACTAGACTCTGATAACAATTCTTTTTTTTTTTTAAGATTTAATTTATTTATTTGACAGAGATCACAAGCAGGCAGAAAGGCAGAGAGAGAGGGGGAAGCAGGCTCCCTGCTGAGCAGAGGCCCAATGCATGGCTTTATCCCAGCACCCTAGGATCATGACCTGAGCCGAAGGCAGAGGCTTTAACCCACTGAGCCCGCTGATAACAATTCTTGATATAGAGTAAGGAAAACCTTTGGTTCTTTTCTCTTCCATATCCATTTTTAAAATGAGCATATAAAGTTCTTCATCAGAGCTTGTTGTGATTCATATTTACGTTTGCATTTACCTCTACACTGTCAGTGTGATTTACTTTAGGTATTTACTTTCAAAGCAGCACATGTTTTTGTTAACCTTTATGAAAATCTGTCCTTAGTAGGTGAATATAATAGTTTTACATTTATTATTTTGATTATTGATTATTATAGATTATTGATATATTCTAACATTTCTACAATTAGCTTTTTTATTCCATTATGTGTGTGTTATTTTTTAACCATTGTATATCTTTGATTACTTTGTTTCTTGTCATACTTTCTTTTAGACTGAATGTATTTTTTTTTATGATTTTATTTATTTGACAGACAGAAATCACAAGTAGGCAGAGAGGCAGGCAGATAGGCAGGCAGAGAGAGAGGAGGAAGAAGGCTCCCCGCCAAGCAGAGAGGCTGATGCGGGGCTCGATCCCAGGACCCCGGGACCACCACCCGAGCCGAAGGCAGAGGCCCCAACCCACTGAGCCACCCAGGCGCCCCTTGACTGAATGTATTTTTAATACATTCCCTTCTTTCTCAAGTTATTTAGAAGCTGAAGATGAATTTCTCCTGTCTAACATATTCAATGTGACTTTCCTCTGAACAAAAAAAATCTTAAGCTTTCAACATGTTTCCAAAATATAAGACCTTATATGAAATTAGTGATACTAATAGCCTCACCTTTAAAAGACAATAGGATATTAGATTACACTCAATGTCAATAGTTAATTTAACTTCTGTATTTGCCATTTTTTCCTTGCACACCATACATTTTTTTTTCAAAGATTTTATTTATTTGTCAGAGAGAGAGAGAGAAAGAGTACAGGCAGGCAGAGTGGCTGGCAGAGGCAGAGGGAGAAGCAGGCTCCCCACGGAGCAAGGAGCCTGATGTGGGACTCGATCCCAGGACGCTGGGATCATGACCTGAGCCAAAGGCAGCTGCCCAACCGACTGAGCCACTCAGGCGTCCCACACACCATACATTTCTAATGGTTTACTTCTATGTTGAGGAAAGCCTTTCTAAAATATTTCAGTGTGGGTCAATAAGAGGCAAATTGTCTTGTTCTTTGTGTCTTAAAATCTCATCTTGCTCTTAATATTAGATCATATTTTAGATAGGTAAGCAACCTTAAATTGGTAATACTTTCTCTCCAACACTTTCAGATGTTCTGTGGCTTATATTAATTTAACAAAAAGACTTCTGTTAATCTAATTGCCATTCTTTTGTAGGGAATGTGTTCTTTTTCCTTGGTAGCTTTTAACACCCTCCTTGTTAAGTTTACTTATTTATTTTTAGCATTTTATTCTTGATAAATTTCTCAGTAGTATTCTACAATTCATCATTTTTTTGTTTTTCTGTATAACCTAGTGTGTTAACGTCTCCATTTAACTTTTATTTAAATGCTTATAGGTATGTTTGCCAAGGTTTCAAATTATTTTGCCATTTAAAAGTGTTGTTATTTTTATTTAGTTACCTCTGAATTCATTTTATAATGTATTATTTTTGGACATTATGACTTATCTACTTGATGATCCTCAATGTATTTATTTAAAAATTTGTCAATCCTTTTTCTTAAATAAGATTTCTTCTGGAACATAATCACCTTCAGTTATGTATTTACTTCTTTATTTGTCATGTTGTTGGATGTGTGTGCATGCATGTGCCCAAGATGAAATGGATGTTTGGCTGTGTCTCATTCTACCTCCCCAGTCTAGTACTGGAAGCTTTGGGCTTCTTCCATGTTACTATGCTGAGAGCAGTGCAGTAAATCATCAAGCTTGTGATTAGCTTGCCTGATCATGAGGGTTTCTTTTTTTTAAAGCAGTCCCCTCTCTCAATGCAAAACTTTATTTAATTTGCAGCACTGACCAATCTTTTTTCCTCCATCTCAAAACAATACTAACTTAAACTCTGAATTCCAACAGTTTGGTTCCAGCACCTCCCAAGAATTTGCCTGGGAAGTTCTTTCCCATTAACCAAAAGAACTTACTCTCCAGGGAACTTTACCAGTTTCCCTGTATAAACCTGGCTTTTGCTACCAACACCTTCTGCTTATCCTCAAAAGTATGCCTCTTTGATATCCCCCTTTTTGTTTTAATTATTATATGTTTTATGCTGAGGAATACCCTCATGAGATAAATAAGGAAATGGGGTTTTGTTTGTTTTTGAGTATGCCTAAGGCATGCTCACAATGTAATCTATCTGTGACTATTGGACGTGCAAGGACAGAACCAATATTAACTAATTATTCAGTAAATTAAAAAAAAATTGAGTTGTCAAGAATTCAAAAAACAAATGGATCTCACAGAAATACCATTTGCAAGTCATTTAATGAGTACATATATCTTGAAACCATTTGGTTTTCTAATTTACTTAGATAAATTTAGAAGCATTTTCATTAACTTTTTCATGATAAAAGTTAAGTGGAATTTTTTTGTACTATTAAGCTCTTAAAAATACAAATGTAAATACCGAAACACTAATGTATACATACTATAAGGCCATATAACCAGGAAATCTGAGAGGGAAAAGAAAATGTCAAACTCAGTGGAATTTTTTATAAATATTAGACAAGAATTGATATATTATTATTAAATTCTTACACTAACAAAAATGCTGGGGTGGTAAAAATTGATGAGAACTTTTGAAAATCATGACTTGATTTGATCTACAACCCTGGAAATAATTCAAATGATCCACTAAGGAGATGCTTACAAATTTCTTTTTTTGACATATCCCTCTATTTGTATTAATTTTCAAAAACTACAGAGCAAGTAATTAATATGCTAAATTTAATCTAATGCCAATGTAAATCCAGTCTCATGAAACCTGAAAAACTAGAATTTTATATTTGAAAGATACATTAGAATTATGTTGTCAAATCATTTCTCACAGATGAGGGAAAAGAGTCAATATCATGAGCTGAACTCTGATGGTACTTAGCTAATTACTTTGTAATAACCGGAGGCTCTCTGCTCAGTGAGGAGCCTGGTTCTTCCCCCACCACTCCTGCCTCTCTGCATACTTGTGATCTCTCTCTCTGTCAAATAAATAAATAAAATCTTAAAAAAGAAAGAAAGAAAGAAAGAAAATGTCTCCCAGAGAATTGTTGGAATTTACGATTTCCAAGTAAATCTCTGCAAGTTTTCACATTCTTAGCAAAAGTAATAAAAAAAAACTTTTGATGATACCTTTGATGTTGCATAACAAATTCTTGATTAAAACATAGTCATCAACAGACACATAATAATCAAAAATAAAAAAGAATATTATTTATAGTCTGTCACTGAGACTCTTAACCCAATGTTGTGTGATTGTGAAATTTTTCAAAATTGGCATCAAACTGTATCATGGCAGTATTAATAAGAAAATGCATCTCTCAAAAAAAAGGGGTGGGTCTCTCATCTCCATGTAAAAAACAAAATAAAATGAATACAAAAAGGAAAAAAACAGTTACTTTGAACTGAATAACTTAATGTAACTTAAATAATATATTTTTGTATAAATATCTACGCAAGTGCTAAATTTAAAAAAATAATAATTTTCCAAATTTTATAGCCTCAGAAATAGTGCTCAATGACATGTCTGCTGTGAAGGGAGGAGAGGAAGAGCTTAATCAAACAAAACCATCAATTCCTTTTGGATTTACTCTTCACAAGATTTAAAATGTGTTCTTTTTTTTTAAGAGGCAACACACTAGCTCTATAAATATATTTTATGAAGACAATACAGTGAGATTAAAAATATGAAGCAATAGAATTGTAAGAACCTAGCGGGATAAAGTCCATACAGGTATTGAACTTTTTTTTATTTTCTGAAATCACCCTGCCCTTTGAAGCAACAAACTGAAGGTCTTGTAAATGACTGTATTCTGCTTTACCTGACCATCTGACAAAGAGTTTAGGAAAAAATCATCAGTGTCTGGTCTTTGAGAAACTTTAACTGTGTATTGGGTTTTCAGTGTCTATTGGAGTTCATTCTTCAGAAGGAAGAATATACCATATCTGTAAGTGTAGTATTACTTGTACAAAATGTTTCATCATAACTATAAATTCACCCTTCATCAAATGCATAATAAATAGGTTCCTGGGTTTGAAAATTACAGTCTTTTAAAACAAGCTCAATCAAGACGGAACATGGTAAGCACTTCCTACGCAACTGATTAGGAAAGTGCATGAACTAAATTTCTGTGACCTATGTAAACAAAAGCTAATTATCTTTACAATCAGATTTTTTCAAATGACAGATAGTTGACATTAAATAAGGAAAAACTCCAAGTGAATCTGTTTTTCTTTTTTTCCTAGTTTTGTGTTTAAATAAGCTGTGTCACCTCATAGAGAACTATAGAAAAAACCCTTCCAAATATGTCAAGGCCTACATAGTTAAACATAGTTAAAACAATAAAAATTAAATATTTTTATTTTAAAAATATTTATTTTTAATTTAATTTAATTTAATTTAATTTTAATTTAATAAAAAAATAAAAAAAATATTTTTATTTTAAAAATATTTCAAAAATAAAAAATAAAAAATTAGTAACAATAACAAAAGCTTGTTGAATTATTACTTATTGCAGACTTTATGTTAAGTAGGTTATATGAATAATTCAAACAAAACAACTTAGACTAATGTGTAGTCATTTGTCCAAGATGACTACACTGATGAAAGATCTGGATTCTGGTTCCTCATGATAACCAAAAATCAAGGATTCTAATTATCAATTCACTATGGAACAGACACTGGCTATATACTTTAAAATCTTTACCTTATCAACATTTTCATAATATAAATATGGCATAAAGCACTAAATATGGTAAATAATTATGCATTGGAACTATTTCCCTGATTATTTATATGACTTATTCCCTTAGGCATACATATTACTCTGTATTAATACATGCATGTCAAGCCCACCATTTTGGTAACTTTAAGCCATGTTTCTTATTACATATATAAATCATATTAAGTGTAAAATGAAAATACTTTTAAATATCATTATTGTATCACAGAGCCACATTTTCTAGTGCAAAGACTTATAGCCTATGTAAATATATCATGTGAATTAGAATACAATTTGGATTATGCTCACTGCAAATGTGGTGATCCAATGGGTTTATGTACTATTGTCTGCCATGGTAGACATAATATAATCCCACTAGAAGATTTAAGAACATACCTAAACAAGCAGGGACACATTACTGCAGTCACTCCTTATGTAGAATTAGAATCTCAGACATCATCTGGGTAACTTAAGTAATCATGGAACACGATTTCTCCTTGGAGAGATAGAGTAGGGTGTTCCATTATTTGTGGGCTAATAGAGCTCCATGAATATGTTATAATAAAAGAATCAATCCACTACAGTACTCGTTTGCACTCACACAGTAAAAAAATATATATATACATATATATATATAGATAGTGGTTATAACAAGGTCACATTGTTTAATATCAAAAGCAACTACATTTTAGAATTTGGGACTCTTTGGCCACTGAAGGACAGTTCATTTGATCTTATCTAAAGCTGGCCATGGGTGGCATCATTTCAAATTGAAATCATGTTCTAAAAAATGTACTGTGATTCTCTGAGGATGTGGCTAAGCCATTCAACTCTATTCCCAGAAATTATAGTAATCAAATGTCACAATGATATAAAATTATCCCATGGAATTGGAGAGTACCTTCTACAGCAGGAGCTTCTCACTGAGAGAAGGTTCCCTGGGCTGGAAGGATGCAAGCAGCATGAGAATAAAAGTAAAAAATGGCAGCCAAATGAGAGGGCCAAGGGGTGTCCATAATGACGTTGTTCTGTGCCGGTTTCTAGCTCACTGACTTTCCTAGCCTTTGGCTTCCCTTTCTCTGTACTCCTAAAACAGCAGAACTTACTCTATGTCTACAGCTGTCAGATTTTGGTGGACAAGAGAATTTTAGGCCCCACCAGAGAGATTCTGATTCCAGAGGTTTTAGGAGAAGATCCAAGTATCTGCATTTTAAAGAGGCATCACAGAGGAATCCCAGCACTGGGACTACAAACCTCACACCTGTGAAACACTGCTTTAGGAAACAGGTTAACCTCAAAGCAAGTCAGTTGTATTTGCATTCCAAGGCTTAGCAGAGTATCTATTTATTTGTTTGTTTGTTTGTTTTTTGTTTCATTAATGAAAATGAGTGTGTTATTTTAGTGCCTGAATACTGGTTTTGTTCTTAATCTTAGCAGGGGTAGAAACAATTGTATTTATTTAAATACTCTCATTTACAGGGCTAGGGGCCAGTGGGGGAAAACATGTTGAGACTACAGAGGCAAAATATTGTGCACATTAAAATTTTTAAAATATAATCTCTCATTTTGCCAGAGGGATGGAAGGTAGAGGGAGGGGCAAAAAGGGTGAATGGGGGTGAGAGGAACAGGCTTCCAGTTATGGAATGAAGAAATAAATCATGGGGCAAATGGTATGACACAGGGAATATAGTCAATGGTACTAGGATAGTGTTGTATGATGAACAACAGTAACTATGCTTGTGGCAAACATAGTATGGACATATATACTTGTGGGATCACTATGTCACACATCTGGAACTAATGTAACATTGAGGGTCACTATACTTCAATAATAATTTTTTAAAAATATAATCTTTCTAACCGGAGATAAAATCGTTAGTGGCATTAAAAACAACTGTTCCCGAGTTTAGAAATAGGGCATCTTTGCCGTAGGTGGCATAAGAAACCATCTTCAGAAGTATGAAGAAGTCACAATCAAGACAATTGCAGGTATTTATTTATATTTTTTTGTTGCGATTTTGCCATATGCTTTGCAGGAGGAACTAATTCCTTCTTATGTTCTAGAGGAGAAAGTTGTTTGGTCCCCCAAGATTGTCGACCTGTGATCTCTTAGATGCTGTTAAGAGAATGTAACTATTTTTTTTTAAATCTGATTTTTGTTTCATTATTAGAAATTGATCAAAATCATTTCAATATGTAGCAGAGAAGTAGTGGTAACATAATTCTAATAGTTGTTCAAAAGCTTAGGGTTGAACTTAATATATTTTTACATGCATTTGAGCTTTTAACAGCATTTGTGATTCTCAAAAACAGTACAAGTAAGGGAGTATTGGAACTCTGGTTTGCAGAGTGTACAACTGAGCAACTGACAACAAGTAGATGAGTACCATCTCAAGGTTATACAGAGAGTATGTAAGGTCAGTCTTAGCTCTATGGTTCCTTACTTATCTTTTCCACAGCATATGAAGAAGAAATTGACATGTACCCTTGTTTATGTATGGCTTTTTTCCCCCCAACTCCCTGTACTTCCTCTCTGCCTTCCTTCTTCTCACTCTTTTCTTTTTGAAGGCCTGTACTATCTTATTTTCATGTAAATACTGAAAACATTCACTTTAAAATGTAGCCCTTTCTCAGACTAGATCAGTGTTTCAGCTGGTGGGAGATTCCCTGAATATTTGAAAAGTGAAAAAATCAAAACTCTGTCAAAGTAGTTCCCTTGGACCTATGAATCTTCCCATATTTGTGATATCTGGTGCCGTAAAGTTCCTTTTAAGGAATTTACATAAGCAGCTCTAAAATATAAAGGGGTGGAGATCACAACACATATTAAGCCCCCTTTTCTGTGGCATGACTGACTTTCACCAGGGGCCTGGGGCCACTGGCCAGTCTCCCAGGCTCTCTGGCTTCTTTGTCTCTCTCTAAAGGAAACAGACTTACTGTGCTTACTTTGGAAGTGCAATGAATCCTGATGGCTAGAAGAACTTCTGGTGCTGCCCCACCTTTGTGTTGTGTTAGGGAGATCATTGAAATTGTTTTGATGTGTTTTGATCAGTCATGGGATGTGGGATGGATGATCTTTGGTCTCCTGGAGCTCAAAATTCTGATTTCTAATCCATAGTTTCCACTCTCTTCCCTCTTCCCTATGTACAGTTGATTTTCTCACAAGTCTACCTCTGGGACACTGTACTGTAATATTGAGAAATAAGAATAATCCTGAGAATTTTAAGCACAGTGTTATCTCAGGCCATGGAGGCCTCATGGAAGTGTTTTGGGGGAGAATAAATTATAGTCAGAGGACTTAGAGGTATACTCAATAATACTAAATAATCAATTTTAAAATATGTGATTATCCTACCCCTGAAGTTTCCCATCTCACAAGGTATATTTTAATCCGTAATTGGTTGATGAGCTTCAGGCTAGCAATTACACACTCTTTTCTATTAAATGACATGGAAAACTACCTAAGAATATTTCAAAAATGCTTTAATTTGTTTGTGAAAGGTATCTGAAAGAAAACAAAACAAATATAAAAGAACTTAGTAGTTCATTGGTTTCCAAGGTGTATTTCTTCTAACAATACAAAAACATTGGAAGAAATTAACAATGTAACCCCTTCTCATTTAGCTCCTGGAAATTTTAATTTCATAGCCCTTTCCCATGCTGAAGGGAAGGGAGAATAACAAAGGTATTATCTTACACAGGCCTCAGAGGAGTTGTTTTAATAGAATGGAATCATGGCTGCTGATCTCATTTTCCCATAAATGTTCACAGCTCAATCTCATGGAATGGCTGTGTTTACCACCACTGATGTTTATAATCAGTGTTAACACAGGAAACTTAGACAGTCAGCCAGGCAGTCCTTTTCTTCTCTTGTTAACTGGGCTTGTTTTTACTGTTTCTTCAATTTCCTAGAGGATTCATGTACATAATCATGTCAGCTGCTAAACTGGTGGGAATTGAAGCTATTCTACATTTTGAAAGCATTAGCAAGTGCCAACTTAGTAGCTACATAAATTAATGCTTTGCTTTTCACTTTTTAAAAACTTCTAGCAGTTCAAGCATCTCTAGTTTTTTGGTAGATATGTGTTGTCAGCATAGAACAACTTGAGTTTGGGCAATTATCAACTTAATTAGATCATTATGGAGCCAATCAGAATAATAAAGTCCTCAAAGTAAGTTTACCAAGGTTTTATTGTCAGTATTTGAATCATTTTATTTAATTTCTTCATATTTATCATATTATTACTCAGGTAAATGTTATACCTCCATTACATTTACATTTAAAATTTAATTAACAATAATCATTAGAACACAATTCATTTCTAAAATAATTTTTCTTATTATAAAACAGATGTGTCTTGATTATAGGCATTTATAAAATGCATATGAGAGAAAACAGAATAAAAATTACTTGTAATTCCACAGTCCAGAGTGAAGATGCTTAATATTTTGGTGTATTTCAATCTTTTCATATGCATATAGTTTAAAATAAATGCCTTACAGTTCAGCCCATTTAACTATGACTTCTTCCCCTTCTATTCCACAAAAACTTATCTCACTGAGTACGTACTCATTGTTGCTAATTTTAATGAAAACCTCTTTATACTTTCTTATCTGCCTTGGCTTTCCCTAAATAATTGGGTGCCATTATGTATTTCAAACTCTATGAGGTCAGGGATCTTCCCATCCCATTTACCTTTGTGGTCTAGTGCTAGTAGAGTGCGTGGCACATAAGTCCCTGGATAGTTTGTTGAATAAACAATCATATCCCTCATCTTCAAACAATATCTCCATTTTATTTTACAGCAATAACTCTTGTGGATTTTCCATTACTTATCTAGAAGGGTGTTTAAAATCTCTTTCATTTTTCTCTTGTTCTTTACTTTCAAAATCAGTGACTTTCTGTTCAACATCTTCATCTTTCCACTCTATCTGGCTCTCCATGTAATCTTGTGATTTCAGTTGTTATCTTTCCTAAGTCAATATCCATCAGAGATATTCCCTTGTCAGATTCGTAAATGTATCTGTTTATTATAGTTTTAAACTTTGATACATATGCATCTCAGAAGCAACATGTCCTAAGGCAAAAAAATTACCCTCTTGCTTCCCTGAAAACAACTACATCTTTCTGTGAGGTCTTCAAGAAATAATTATAACTGAAGTGGGGTTGGCTTTGAGAGATGTTAAGATCCTAGTTAAAGTGAAAAAAAAAAAAAAAGAGGGATTGAAGACAGTCAAGAGACATGTCTTTGATAATTACTTTTGAGGTAAATGCAGCAAACCAAATTATTTACTAAAAGTCTGTCAAGTTTAGGTTTTGTATCTCTTGAGTTGGGGAAGTTGTGGATATAAAAATTCCTTGAAACAGGGACTTGGTTAGAGTATTAACCCAAAAAACTAAACAGAACTCTACAGCAATATACTGGGTTAATAAGCCAAACAAGCTACAAAAAGCTATAACTCTACACCAGGAAATCTAGCCTGTGAATATAGCCATTTATATACCAAAAGGAAGTAATCTAACTTAAAGTTTTAGTGAAAAATTAGAAATTTCTTACCCCAGACTATGCTTTCCAAAATGCATTCTGCAGAATACTAGGGATATATTAGCTGGGTTTTTATAAGAAGGAAACAGACTTAGATGGTCAAATAAAATTTAGGGAAGCTGATATAAAAAGTAATTTTATAAAAGATTTCTCAGGGACTTCAATATGATAATGTGTATTGGAAACTTCAAGAGGAAGCTGTAGTATGCACGGTTTCTTAAATATTCTTAACAATTCTTACTTTTTTTAAAAAAAGAATATATTAAGGGATAAATAGACTTGTGATTAAACTTTGAAATAGACTGCTATAAATAAATGTATGAAACCCAGTTGCATATAGTGGGTACTAAGCAAAATAAGATCTTAAAAAATAGAGTATACCAAACAATGAACAAACATGTTTAAAATGTAATTTAACTTTTTCTCAGCTACTTTTCTACGCTGTCTATAAGTCAATAGCTATTATCATAATTCTCCCATCAAAAAATAAATAAAAGCTGGTGGGCATTTTCTACATAGGGAATAATTACAAAATGTGCCCCCTAATTTTAACATGCATTACCAAAAAATCCACATATGGGGTGCCTGGGTGGTCGGTCAAGTGACTAATTCTTGATTTCATCTCAGGTCATGACCTTTAGGTGATGAGATCAAGCCCCCTGTCCAGCTCTGTCCTCAGGGCAGAGTCTGCTTGAGATTATCTCTCTCCTTCTCCTTCAGCCCCTCTCCCCACTAGCGTGCTTTCTCTCTAAATAAATAAAAATAATAATGATAAAATTTAAAAGTCCACATATAATTGGATTCATTCAAATCAAACTCGTGTTGTTCAAGGGTCAGTTCTACACACATTCATATAGTAGATATAAATATAAATAAATATAACATAAGCCTTCTCTCTCTTAAATGTACTAAATAATATATGCACTTCAACAAACTAGCACTATCTAAATATGAAGCAGTTTTTTTGATAAACCATGGTGTGATATAAAGAACACTTCAGAGTTACAGAAACTTCAATTAAGTAGTTAATGAATTAATTAATTTGATTAGTATGTATTATAACAGCACATTTAAAGATTAAAGACCATTGATACTAATACTGGAGCTCATCTTAGTACATGCAGATATAATTCTCTTGATTAAATTTAAAGTAATGCATGATAAAAACTCTTAGCAAACTAAGAATAGATGGAAACTACTTAACCTAAAAAAGGACATCCAATTTTTAAAAAAATATTAAGAATGTCATACTTACTGAAATAATTCATAATAAGATCAGCAACAAAAAATGCTGCTATTATCAATTATGGTAAGGATTGTACTGGAGTCCTAGTCAATGCAATTAAAAAGTAAAAATGGTGGTCAGTGGGTTAAAGCCTCTGCCTTCTCCTCAGGTCATGGTCCCAGGGTCCTGGGATCTAGCCCAGCATCCTGCTCTCTGCTCAGAGGGGAGCCTGCTTCCTCCTCTCTCCCTGCCTGCCTCTCTGCCTACTTGTGATCTTTGCTTGTCAAATAAATAAATAAAATCTTTTAAAAAAATTAAAATAAAATAAAACCTATAATCAGAAAGTTAAGGCAAAAGTCTACTTTTAATTATGTGACTATCCATATAGAAATTGCCAAATGCATTTTTATTCTTAGAATAAATAATTTGCTGAACCAAAAGAAAAAGTCCACATGCAACATAAAATTGTAACTCTTTAGGCCGTAACATTCAGTTAGAAAATGTATTTTTTTAAGTTAAGATTTAGAGTATCAATAAAAAAATATAGAAAACTCCTTTATAGAAGAAACTTAAATATTTTACTGAAAACATCAAGCAAAGTAAATAGATGGCAACATTGACTGTATTTTGGAAAGAAGAATTCTCCATCATTAATATACCACTATTCCTCAAACTGAGCTATAGAATCAGTGCAATTCCAATGAAAATCCAATTGAGGTTCTTTACAGAATGTGATAAGCTGATTTTACATTGTATATGGAAATAAAAAGTGGCAAGACATCTAAAAATCCCTGAAAGAGGACTAGGTGTGGATGTGATGAAAAAGTTTGAAGGGTGAAATGATAGACAATAACAAATCATGTAATGGTTCAAACATACTGAAGACTAACCTAAGCCATGCATTTTGTAATATGCAGGATACTGCTCACTTTGTGATAGATTTCAGAGAACAGTAAAGTAGATTCAAGAGAGGACACATTTTATTAAAGAGAGAAATTTGATAAAGTGGTAGAAATTTACGGAGAATTTTGCCACAAAACAAAGGAGAGAAATAGAATGAAAGATAATCATGGTCAAGGGTGTTTTTGCTTGTTTGCTGATTTTGAAGATGGGAAAAATTACATTGTTCTTTTATGCTGATAAAAATAATCCAGTAAAGCAGAACTTACTGATGAGGCTGAAAGAGTGAGGAAGAATCCTTAGAGCAATGTCCTTGAGAACTAAGAGAAGATGTGATACAGTAATTGATATGTTCCAAAGTTTTTTTAAGTAGAAAATGAAAGAATAAGCATTATCATTCATATGCATTCAGACATGGATTTTGACATTTGTCAACTATTAATAATAAAACGTTACTCATATAATTTAAGCCTCTCTTTACTTTTGCTTTCACCTGTGCAATCATACCATCTTATGAGGCTGTTGTCGAATTAAATAAGATAATGTATGCATAACACCTAACAATTTGCTCTGACACGCATTGGGCTCTGAAATAATGACAACTATTAGTATTCTGATTTTTAATGAGAGAATCAACTACTTCATCCTTGAACTATTTCTCTGATTGTTACAATCAGTTAAAGACTCAAATGCAATGTCTATAGCTCTTTAACAGTTTCTTAAAACAGGCTATGTTCTGCCAAAACAAAACAAAAGAAAATATACATACTGATATCCAGTGATAGATAACATTAGATATATTAACTCAAACAACACCAACACTTTTCATAATTAACCATCTGCAAATTATACTTAATTTGGTCATTTTGTTTCCACTATAAGATATTAAGTTACAATGATCCAAAAAAATCCACTTTTAAAAGTTATTGACTATAGCTTGATTTGTAGCAAGGCATTTATATATGTTTTATACATCAAATTTAACTTGATTTAATTCAATTATTTTATTTTAAAATTTTAATTATAAGCTCACATTGTTACCTTCCAGTGCTCTTTATAGAATTTAAGTCTGGGAGCAGATGATTCTTTTTCAAGATCAGAATTTGTACCAAAGACAATCTTATATATGTTTAGTGGTCAAAAAACCATAAATGCTCCTTCTTAGTTGCATATAATTGGCATTACTGATTTAAATGTCCAAAGCATATTATTTCCTTTCCATTTTTTTCTTCTTACTTCAAGTATTCCTTGGCTTTCATGGTGATTATAAGTTGCATATTTTTTAAGTACTTGAATCTTTGAATCATCATACACACTTTAAAAGACTAAGCCTTAGAATCTCAAATCTCAACAGCTAAGATGACATTTTATCTGACTTCTAAAAGACACACACACACACACACACACACACAGAAGTGCTTGCTTTTATAGTTTCTAAGAAGAATTTCTCTAAAGCTTTTTGTTTTCTCTCAAGATTATACAATTGGTGTGTAAACATTACTATTCTCACAATATCTGCCTATTTTGGAGTCAAAATTATTTACTGAGAAAATTCAAGACATTGAAACTATAAGGGTGATGACCCAGTTTTGGAAGGTCCATAATTATGTCTAAAACAGAACCTGCTGACAGAGTTCAAAGCTTAGGATTTCAAAGTTACTGGATTTTGAATGCAATGAAATGCAGTGAAGGGCCTTTACTGGCCTCAGTGGGGGAAAGGACTTGCCTAGTGACTGGTCTGAAGGAGATAAACAAAACGTATTCTAATGTGATCCAAAGTTAATGAACTTTCAAGCATGCACGAAAGGAACAAAATTCAAATGCACACATCAGTGATTTATATAGCTATAATTTAATTATTTGGGAGGAATTTCCATTTGTGTTATATGTTCTATTATCGATGTAACTCAATTGGATTGCCTTCTTATATTTGCATTTTAATGCACTAAGAGGATTTAATTTGAACTTTTCTCCCACAAGGCTATCCCAAATGGAAATTTATTTCTACGTTACTATTTGAGCTATATTCCATTCATTACAATCAAACATGTCAGAGTGTACTATGTTGCATACAATCACTCAGACTGTGTGATTAGTATGGAATCAAACTCAACTTAATTTTTTAAATAACTTTGTCAGCTCTGGAAAATGACACCAATTCAAGCTGTCCTTCATCATGATGAGGTTGTAAACATCAAAAGCATCATGGTTATTTTGAAAATTTGATTAGACATATATAATGATCAACAGGAAAAAAGTGAATTCATATTTCATCAAGGAACCAATGCAGAAAACAAAAAGAATTAGGTAAAATCTGATATACTACACACATATTATTGTAATATTGTTTGTTAAACTTATTTTTATAAATCTCTTTGTTTTGGAGTTTTCTTATAACAAAGCTTATAAAAGTATATGTTTTATTTTTTCAATTTTAATTTTAATTTTTTAAAGATTTTATTTATTTATTCAACAGACAAATATCACAAGTAGGCAGAGACAAGGCAGAGAGAGGAGGAAGCAGGCTCCCTACAGAGCAGAGAGCCTGATGCGGGGCTCTATCCCAGGACCCTAGGATCATGACCTGAAGTGAAAGCAGAGACTTTAAACCACTGAGCCACCCAGGCGCCCCAAAAGTATATGTTTTAGAATGCAAAGTTAATTCTAAAGAGCAGATATCCACATAGAATTATTGTGATAGTTTTTAAATTAAGAAGTGAGAATCCTGAAAAATTCTTTAAAAAACATAAATTTCTGTATAATACAATAGCATTTTGAATAAACCCGCATCTAGCACCTGTACACACACACTCACACACACAAACACACAAGTGCAAATCCATACAAACATACATATTTACATATATAGATGTACACATAAAATTGGAATTTATTTTTTAACAAATAATGAAATGGAAGTGTTATAATTATCTCAACTTTTTAATGGAAATGAAAATTTAAATGCCTATTTAGAAATATTTAGGGAAAAATGCTTATAGAATAGTGTTGGTAAGTATGACAGAAATAAAACTTTATTTTCAAAATATCTCTAAAAAGGCAAGTTTATAGAGGTTTTTATATAGTATTTATAGTCTAGATTGCCCACATTATACCACAAAGAATTCCAAATCTCAGAAACTTATTTGTTTTTCAAAGTGAATGTTTGCCTGTGCTATATATCCATTAATTGTTGGCAGGAAAAAGTTTTTTATGGAATTACTAAAATAAATAAATAAATAAAAATGACCTGATGAAGAGTTCCCCATCTTATGACACCGTCACTCAACATGAGCATCAGGATATGCCATTCCAGGGGAAGAAAACATAGACAATAGGGCACCAGCTATTAAACACTGACAGATAGGAGTTCTCCTATTAGGTCTACTCCCTTTTCACTGGCCAAACAAGTCACATGAACACACCTAACTTCAAGAGGATGAGACAGTGTAATCTCTGTATATGCTCAAGTAGTAAAGTGAATTAAAAAAATTGGTAAGAAATAATAATTTCTACCATACTTCAAGATCTTTTTCTTCTTTAACAAAACTGAACTCCCAACATGGAACTTGAACTCATGACCCCAGGATCAAGAGTTGCACGCTCTACCAACTGAGCCACCCAGTTGCCCCTTAGGCCCTTTTGCATTGTAAAGCTTTTAACACCCTAAAATATATTTTGATTCTTAAAGGCTCGTGGTGAGACTGTACTGAATTTCCTAAACTTTCTTAAAAAGTGATTTTTTTTAAAGATTTATTTATTTATTTGAGAGAGACAGAGACAGAGGGCAAGCATGGAAGGGAGGAGCAGAGGGAAAGGGAAATTCAAACAGGGAGCTAGAAGTGGGGCTTGATCTCAGAATCCTGAGATCATGGCCTGATCTAAAACTGAGTCTGGCTTAACTAACTGTGGCTCCCTGGTACCCCCCCAAAAGATGACTTTTTATGTGGGATATTTTTGCACTAAATTTCTGTGAATATACATTGAAATGGTAGTTTATGCTGTATTTTAACATAGAGATAAATAAACTAAAAATATGTTACAATTGCACTATAGTAACTAAAATTTTTATTTTTTGTTACTGAAATACATCAAATTATAATAATTCCTTATTCATATAGCATTATAGCGAAGGAAATTATAATGATTTTCTGGAATTCAGACCTTAACCCATTAAGCATGTAATGTTATTTTCTTTCTTATACTTAAATGGGGCTATTTATATATTTATATCATCTCCATCTCTCTCTGTGTGTCTCTGTATATCTATCTATCTATCTATCATCATCATCACTGATGTATCTAAAGAATGATTCCTCTTTAACTGAAGTAACTAAAATTTTGGGGTGAATCAATTTTTTTGGAAAAATCAAATATAGAGTTTCCTTTCTAAAATAAATTCCTTAATAATGACATTCTGTCATAATTCCCGTGTTCCTTATAAAGAGGAGCAAAAACAAATATGTTCAGATCTGTGATTTTTCTACCATAAAATTACTAACTACCCATAAAATAAATCACTATGTTTATAGCTAAACATAGCTTTGTTTTATAGCTAAAAATAGCTTTGTTTTACATTATCTTAATGTCTAGCTCATTCTATAAGTTTTAGGTTGCAGAAGGTTGCATAGATAGTACATATCCCATGCTAGATAGCTATGTAGCCAGCCAACACTTGAACCCCTATTGTAAACATATTAGTATGATACATTTGTCACAATTAATAAATCAAGACAAATATATTACTATTAACTAAAGTTAATAAAGTCCACACTTTATTCTGACTTCTTTAGTTTCATCTAATGTCTTTTTCCTTTTCTAAGATCTCATTGAGGACATCACATTACATTTAGTTATTATGTTTCTCTAGACCCTTCTTAAATGTGATTTCACTAATTTTCTAATTTTCACTTTTTCAAAATTTTGTAAATATTCTTATCTGGCATTAGTTTCCAAACATCTTTTTAGGTCACTCTGCCTCACTTAACATTGAAATGTTTCTTTTCAAATAATACCAATCAAGTCTAACATTAAGAAACATTTCACACGAAGCTGTTTTCACAACAACAAGCAAAAACTGGATTTTAAAACTATGGTGGTTCTTTGATGCTTGGTTTTTCCAAATGGTCCTTTAATAAAAGCTGTAAGATTGCTTTGTAGTACAGAATTATAAATTTACTCTACTGCTATGAGAAAATAAAAAAAAATAGAGTGAAAAGTACAAATTGAATTCACATTTTTATGCATCATTTAAGGTAAAATTCTATTTGATCCTTTCTCTGAACAGGTTTTCTAGAAGAATTTTTTATTATTTGTACTGTTTCCTTAGTTTGTCTATTTCTTATTCATTTGTATTTACAAAATTAATGTTCTAACTATATAGACCACTTAGGTAAGTGACAGGCATTTGCTGTATGACTGACCCACCCTCATTACCTAAATCACAATCTGACTTACCTAGAATATGGCAGATTACTGGTCAACATTAAGCTAAATTTGATAACTAAAACTAATACATATATACTTAAAAATGGAAACTACCAGAACTTTACCATTCTAGATGAGTTTGTAAAAGATCATTCCATACTAGTTAACCAATTCTTCCTTCAGATAAACACAGTAAGTGTATCATTAAAAAGTTCTCAGACACAATTCAAAATAAAATGAGATAAGATGTACTATTAGTATTTTTTAGTGTGATAATTATTGTGTCATACTAATTCCTTTTATGTCTCCAGTTAGTTAGTACTCTATTGCATTTTCAACCATTATATTTAGTATGTGAATGACTCTAGTGGCTCGTCAACTTTTAATACATCAATGCATCATTCCATTGAAAATGTACTTATCGACATATTAGTAGGTATAAAAATTTCAATGTACTTGGGGATTTTAGCGGATACATCACATATAAATATAAATAAATATAATATAAAATAGAATTTTAAGGTAAATATTAGAGTATTCACTATCTATAATAAATCATCATGTATGTAGTTCACCCTCCAAACCCCCAAAGAGATAATCATTTTTATCTTAAGCATATAAAAGTATTCCACAAGGTAGCCAAAAAATGATCTGAAATTTCTTGAAATCCATGTGATTTAGTACCATACTTTGGATTTTTGAGTCAGGCATTATTCACTTATATTTCCAGAGGAATGACTACCAAGCCACTGTAGAAGTAAATACAGTTTATATAATTTGAAATTCTAAGTGCTATAAGGATTACAAAGGGTAAACTCTGAAGAAGTACCACATGTATTACCCAGCCTAAAAAGCATATATATTTTAAAAAAGTGTTTGACATTACTCTACCGAAGTTTGTCAGGAAAAATACTGCAAATTAAAAATCAAAACCTTCTGTATGTACCTTCACCATATGATTACAGGTATAAGGTTCATAAACAGACATCTAGCATTCACAAGTACAACTTTACCCCAAAAATGAAATGTCTGAAAGTATCTTATTCAGGGTTATACACAAAAATCTGAAAGTGTGCAGTGACTGGAATGAACTCCATACACAGTTGAGTCTAACCTCAATTAAAATTAAATGGTTTAATCTCTTTTTCTCATTATTAAATTAGATGATAATAAAGATTCCTCCTTCTGAAAAGTCAATATAGATTCAGTTAATTTTTCTATGTATTTTATATACATTGGTATAGATACATACAAATTTAATTTTTATTAGAAAAATAATAAAATTTTTAAAAATATTTTTGTTCCTATAAAAATAATACCTTATGATTTTACTTAATTTGTAAGTCAGTTTCAATATAATGTCTAGTCTGACATATTTCTAAGATAAAATATTTCAAATATATCAGAAATAGAAGTCCTGATACTCCCTTATTTAATGATAAGAACTGAATGAAAAACACAGATAAGATTACATTAATAAATCTAGTTTTAGGGGTGCCTGGGTGGCTCAGTGGGTTAAAGCCTCTGCCTTCAGCTCAGGTCATGATCCCAGGGTGCTGGGATCCAACCCTGCATGGGGCTCTCTGCTCAGCAGGGAGCCTGCTTCCTCCTCTCTCTCTGCCTGCTTCTCTGCCTACTTGTGATCACCGTCTGTCAAATAATTAAATAAAATCTTTAAAATAAATAAATAAATAAACAAGTAAGTAAATCTAGTTTTATTTTCCTTTAAATTACGGAAAGTTTTAATGCATGGTGATTTTGCTTTTGCAAAACTGTAGAATTTCTTTATTAAAAAATAATGAATAATCAGGATTGCACTGGTATACTATCTTTGTTTAGAATCTTAGATATTCAAGACATGAGTCACTTTGAAGAAATCTTACCTACTTGAGAAACCCAAGTGCTTTCTAGAAAAATGTGGTGGGCCTAATGTATTTTTATTTAAGACCTTAAACTCTGAAAAAACTCAGCTTGCATGGAAAATATGACTAAAATTATAGAATTCTTAATGTATAGTCCTAGAGCACACACCGTTTTTGCTGTTAAATTATCAAAATTTTAAGATGTAACACTATGATCAAATATCTCAAGCATTACTAGCTTAAATCTATTGTAATCCTTACAGAAAATAATACAGCAATAGCCATTTCTAAACTTAAGTATAACCAGTTGATTTTATCAAGTAATTCAACTTCTGGGGAAATTTTAAAATAGCAATAAAAGCTTTGAATGGATTTCAAATATACCTTTTCATAGTTTATACATACTCAACATTCATGTAAAAACTGCATGCAAACAATAATATGTAAATTTTACTAAAATGCATATTTAATATTATCTCAATAATCATATATATTACTATTACATTTAACTGTCCTATGGAAAATGGCAGTTAATTAAAAAAAATGTCATTATGAAAGGAAAGAATCTATTAATTTATCATTAGTCAGGACAGAATAATACTATCACACTGAAACCATGTTAAGAAGTTATTAGTATAGGGTGCCTGGGTGGCTCAGTTGGTTAAGCAACTGCCTTTGACTCAGGTCATTATCCTGGAGTCCTGGGATCAAGTCCCACTTTGGGTTCCCTGCTCGGCAAGGAGTCTGCATCTCCCTCTGACCTCTCTCCTCTCATACTCTCTCTTTCTCATCCTTCTCTCTCTCAAATAAATAAAACCTTAAAAAAAAAGAAGTTAATAATAATAAAATTTGCCTTCCTTTTCAAGAATGCTGCTATATAATAACTCATTCTTAAAAATCTATGCTAAGTTTTCAGTTGAATCTTTGGGATATATTTAATACTTTCTGATGCAGAGAAAAAAACTAAAATTTTAATTTGAAAAAATGTTTTAAATTACCAAGTTTTATATTTTCAGAAAAACTCTGGAAAATTGTGGAGCAAGTCCCAATCAAAAACAATCTGAGAATTCCTAATTCCAAATTTATGAAATATATAAAAATGGGACTTGACTCTCAGTATGAAATTGCTAATTGAAAACATCAGGACTGCTTAGGAATTTCTAAGGATGGATGTCCTCTACCTTTGTGCTTTTTGGTTTTGGGAAGTTTAGAAGGATGCTGCCACAGGTCCTGGCTAGAACACAAACCTGTGTTTAAGTCTCAGTGCATCTAAGCTAACCAGTAACATTTTCAGATAGGACCCAACTTATTCTTAAGGCTATCACAGATTTGGGCCACCTGGCTGGCTCATTCAGTTAAGCATCTGCCTTCAACTCAGGTCATGATCCCAGGGTCCTGGAATTGAGTCCTGCATCAGGCTCCTTGCTCAGCAGGAAGCCTGCTTCTCCCTCTCCCTGCCTCTCTCCCTGCTTGTACTCTCTCTGCCAAATAAATAAATAAAATCTTTAAAAGACTATCACAGATTTAATTTAAGCCAGCTGATGCTTTATAGTATTAAAGCATTAAAGCATACTAGGCATCTACTTCTGATGTTCTTTTTTCTGGATCAAGGACCCTGTGCTAAGATCTAAAAACTGGGGCAGGAAAGATTTGTTATCACAGAGTGGGGTCTTTATCGTGTTCCAACAATTTATAAAGCAAACCTGTTTACCTTCTATAACAAATAGGACCCCCTAAAATTGGGAGAAATGGTGAAGCTTCTTTAAGTGTTTAAATAACCATGAATTTCACAATTTCAAAAAGATATATCCATTACCTACATATGAATTAAAGATATATCCATTACCTACATATGAAAAAGACAATTTTTGAGGGAAAGCATAGTGACAAAGAAAGGTAGTATCAAAATATCCTTAATGCCTTCTTGAGCTCCCTCAACTGATTTTTAGAAAGTTGTTAACCTGACAGAGATTTTTAACAAAACATATATAATTATCAAGATGTCCAATCGAGTGCTAAGATCAAGAGTCATTTTCACAGTTGGGCACAGAATTCTACTCCAGACATTATCAATTAAATTGTACTATTTGTGCACAGACAGGAAAATATACTCAATGAAAGATTTTCCTCATCCTCAGGCTTCAGTAAATAAAAAATAGGACACTTGTCCAAAGGAAATAAACATAGAGGGTATTTATTTTAAATCTTTGTTGTCATTAATTGTAAACACATAGACTTAAAATGCAAAGCATTTCTAGAATTTTTTCTCTTCATTTTAAAATTTTTTTAGCTCAGTTAATTATAACTTTATGAGAAATCTCACCAAAAGAAGTAATTTAGGGAAAGCACTGCCACAATTTGTGCAAGTTCTTTCAAATCATACTTTTTTTTTGTTGTTTTTTTGTAAGTGCACCAACTTTTGAGATTCTGCCAAAGGACTGAGATGTTGTGCATCTAATTGCTGTATTTATTTCATAAAGTTGTAGATGTATCTAGATCACATTTCTTTTGCATTTTCCTTACATGGTCCCATGATGTCAGACTTTTTAATAAACACTGTAGTTTCTCAAGCATGTGCACAAACACAAAAGGCATGCTAAGCATTTCTCTTCCCCTAATAATGCCATAGTGTCTAGGATAATGAGTCACTTGACATTAATACCAGCTCACTGGATCATTGCCTCAAAGGAACATAGATTTTAAAGCCCTTAAGTTTTCTATGAAAGAATGTGAAGTTCTGAACAAATAATCTATACAATGCAGAGAGTACAAACTAGTTTTCAGAAATTAGCTTCAAGTCCCAGAATTTGGTTGCAATATCTGCTCTGTATAGTGTGTTTAAAAGTGGAAGGAAAAATTAATCTAAATAACACATTTCAAATATATTGTAGTGCCAAGCAAAGAAGGATGCCAATTTTCACTAACAAAAAAAAAAATCAAAAATTTAAAAAATATAATATTTTTCATCATGATAGGAGCCTTTGGATTTTGGCAATAATTTGGCATTCATGAATGGAAGAGATATGCTAAAGAATACATATAAATGGCCAACAGTACATGAAAAGTTGTTCAACATCACTAATCATCAGGGAAATGCAGATTGAAACCACTATGAGCTACCACTCACACCTGTTAGGAGGTCTATTATCAAACAGGAAAAAAAAAACAAAAACAATAACCCTGTGCATTATTGGCAGGAATGTAAAATGATACAGGTGCTATGGAAAACAGTATGGACATTCCTTAAAAGTTTAGAATATGAATATCATATGATCCACTGATCCAACTCTTTCTGGCTATTTATCAAAAAAATTAAAAGCAGCATCTCAGAGAGATATCTTCATCCTCACATTCATTGCAACATTATTCACAAAATGTCAGTTTATCAGAAACTACTTAATGGGTACCGCAGAATGCCAGAGTTGGCACCCAAGATAACCCCTAACTTAGATACCACTTTTATTCCTTAGTAATCCTTTACTTGTATAACTTTTGATCATGACATTTATCACTAACAGACATGATCTTCTGTCTATATTAGTTTGCTTATTGTCTGTCTTTCCACAGAAAGAGTAGGATGGGAACTTTCTATCATTCTCACTCAATTTCCAGCACCCAAAAGAGCACCTGAAACACAGTAAGCACTTAATTATATTTATTGAAATGATTATTTTATATTAAATATGTTTTAAAGAAAATTACTGTTTATTAAATTTAAAATCGAATTGATATACTAGTTAATATTCTTTAGCTTTTGTCAAGATAAAATTACCATAATTGTATGAAAATTATAAAAGATGTAAGTGCAATAAATTTTTTGTATGATAAATGTAAATAAGATAATTACCTAAATATTTACCAATTTTTAGACCAAATAAATAAGAGCAAAATTATTAGTATCATAAATGTGATATTCTTTTGAAGATGACATTCTTTTAAAATGTAAAGTTTTGGGATGCCTGGGTGGCTCAGTTGGTTGAATCGCTGCCTTCGGCTCAGGTCATGATCCCAGGGTCCTGGGATCGAGTCCCACATCGGGCTCCTTGCTCAACAGGGAGCCTGCTTCTCTCTCTGCCTCTGCCTGCCTCTCTGCCTGCCTGTGCTCACTCTCTCTCTCTCACTCTCTGACAAATAAATAAATAAATAAAATATTTTAAAATGTAAAGTTTTTCTTTCAAAGTAAGTACAAATTTTTTGCATTTTTAAAATAAGAAAGGTAATATCATTTTCATTTTCTATATAATATATAAAACATAATATTAAATATAAATCCCTGATTTGCATGGGAAAATTCTATGTTGCATAAATAAGATAATAATAATAAACCCTTTGTGTGGTTTTCAGTTCGTCAGAGACCAAAGGCAAAAATAAATAAATAAATAAAAACAGAATAGATTAACAAAATCTAGAATCTAAAAACATTAACCAATCCATGAGCATAAATTACATGTACAAAACATAATAGAGGCAGGCATAAGGGATAAACTTCAATGAGGATTGTATAATATGTAAATGAAGTAATTTTAAACCACAAAGTTTTGCACATATGGAAGGAATTCCTAGGGTTCTTCCTTTAAAAAGACCTTAAGATTAATTAGGAAGAATTAGGAATTAATTAGGAAAAACAACCTAAGACACATAAAAAATCCAAAAGCCGCCCAAAAATCCACACCAGACTGTTCATTGCATAGTTCAGGTCATAAATGCTGGAGATTAGTGGCACAACAGCAATAGAGAAAAGGTTCTAAGGTTCAAGCAGAACTTGAGTCAGGTATAGTAGGCAGAATTCTTACATGCATCCCAATGACGCACAGTCTTGTATAATCCCCTCACATTGTGTGTAGGTAAAACCTTTAACTTGCTTTTGACCAATGGAAGATGACTAAGTGATACAGTGTTCTTGTGGTTATTACATTATATGGAAAAGAGGAGAGATTTAAGACATAATTAAGGTTCCAAGTCAGCTAACCTTATGTTATTAAAGAGGGGATTATTGTAGTTGGACCTGACCTAATGAGGTGGGCCATTTAAAAGCAGATTTATAGATTGAATTGAAGGAATCAGTGAAATTTTTATCTAGCCTTGACAAAATAAACTTTCATGGATTCTGAGCTGAAAAGAAAGAAAAAGAAAGAAAAAAAGAAAAAAGGGAGGGAGGGAGGGAGGAAAAAAAAATCTTACCAATGACCAGTGATCTTAGAGGAGGAACCTGGGTCTCAAATAAGAGCCCACTTCTGGCTGAAAACTTGATGTGTGATTCTGAGCAGAGGACCCAACTAGTTTGAACTCAGACTAGTGATTCATGGAAACTGAGATAATAAATGCTTAAACCACCGAGGTTATGGCAATTTTTATACAGCAATAGAAAACAAATATATACATGTGAAAAAAATACATATCTTGGTGATATCCAAGGTGGTTCTGACTTGACATTAATTGCAACAAAAACTGGAGCCTCTGGAAAGCACATATGAGCACAATGTGCTCTTATATTATTAAAAAACTTGGCTGACTGGAACAAACAGCTTAGAAGCCATGAAAACAGAATCAGGGAAATAAATGATGCCATGAAACGTTCCAAAGTCAGAGTTATTGGAATCCCTGAAGGGGAGGAGAAAGAAAGAAGTCTAGAAGATATAGTGGAACAAGTTCTTCATGACAATTTTCTGAATCTCGCAAATGGAACCAGCGTTCATGTACTAGAGTAAGAATGGTGACCCCCTCCCCAAGATTTTCGATTCTCAAAACACCTCAAGACACCTGATAGTAAGAATGAGGAATTATAACTCTAGAGAAACTCTCTTAAAGGCAGCTAGGACAAAGAAGCTCCTTACGTACAGAGGAAAGCCCATCAGGATAACGTCAGACCTGTCCACAGCAACCTGGCAAGCCGGAAAGGGCTGCCAAGATATATTCAGGGCACTAAATGAGAAGAACATGCAGCCAAGAATACTTTATCCAGCAAGACTGACATTCAAAATGGATGGAGAGATGAAGAGTTTCCAAGACCGGCAAGGCTTTAAAGAGTATGCGACCACCAAGCCGACACTGCAAGGAATTTTAAGGGAGATTCGATAAAAGAGGAAAAATCCTAAGAATATCATTGAACAGAAATATAGAGACAATCTATAGAAAGAAAGACTTCAAAGGTAACACGATGTCAATAAAAACGTATCTATCGAGGGGAGGAGTCAATATGGTGGAGAAGTAGCAGGCTGAGACTACATCAGGTAGCAGGAGATCAGCTAGATATCTTATCAAACCATTGCAAACACCTACAAATCCAACGGGAGATCAAAGGGAGGAAGAACAACAATTCTGGAAACAGAAAATCGACCATTTTCTGGAAGGTAGGACTGGCGGAGAATTGAATCAAAAGCGTTGGGAGGATAGACCGCGGGGGAGGGGCCGGCTCCCAGCAAGCAGCGGAGCAACAGAGCACTACATCGGGACTTTTAAAAGTCTGCTCCACTGAGGGATATAGCTCCAGAGGCTAAACCGGGGTAAAGCCCACACGGGGTCAGCGGGGCCCCAGGTCCTGCAGGGTCATGGAAGGATCAGGGGTGTCTGAGTGTCACGGAGGTAGCAGGTATTGGAGCAGGGAAGCTGGCTACAGAGACAGAGCCAAGGAGTGAGCTCTCAGCATGGGGTTATCTTGAACCGGTCGCAGGCTGGGTGAGCTTGGAGCGCGGTCAGAGGCGAGAGAGACGGGAGTGGCTGGGGCTTTTCTCTGAGGGTGCACCGAGGAGTGGGGCCCCAAACTCTCGGCTCCTCCAGGCCGGAGATTGGGAGGTCGCCATTTTCATTCCCATCCTCCAGAACTCTACGGAAAGCGTTCAGGGAACAAAAGCTCCCGAAAGTGAAAACAAGCAGATTACTTAGCCCAGCCCCTGGTAAGGGTGGTGCAATTCCGCCTTGGGCAAAGACACTTGAGAATCACTACAACAGGCCCCTTCCCCAGAATATCAACAAGAAATCCAGCCAAAACCAAGTTCACTTAACAAGGAGAGCAGTGGAACTCCAGAGAAGGAGAAAGCAAAGTGTGGAATTCATGGCTTTCTCCCCATGATTCTTTAGTCTTGCAGTTAATTTAATTTTTTCTTTAATTTTATTTTTTTTCTTTTTCTCTTTTTCTGCTAAATTTTTTAAACTTTTACCCTTTTCTTTTATTGACATTTTTTAACGAGTTTATCTTAACAATACCTTTCCAAAAAAATAATAATCTTTTTTGAACCTTCATTATTATAGTCATATTTTTATCCTTCATAGTATTTAACATTATTTTTTGTATTCACATAAGGGTTTTTTCTTCTAAAAGATTTGGGGTACAACTTCCTCTAGTGGACCAAAATACACCCTAAATCTAGCTCCGGGCTTGTTCTAGTCTCCAGCCTGAGCAAATTCTCTCCACTTTCTGCTTCTTTATTCTCCCAACCAACTTAATCAACTCCTTTTTTTTAGAAATTAAAAAAAAATGTTTTGTTTTTCACCTTTATAGGCATATTCCATCCCTTCACTGTATTTGCCCTTATATACATTTTTCATTCTTTAAAATTTTGGGAGGTACTTTTTTCTAAGAGACCAAAATGCCCCACAGTTGAGTGGGTGTCCTGTTCTAGTCACCAGTCTAATATATAAATATATATTTCTTTTTTATATTTTTTCTTTATTTGTTTTTTTTTTAATTTTTTTTTCTGAACTTCTTTTTATCCCCATTCTCCCCCCCCCCCCACAATATGGGGTCTCTTATGATTTGGTGAAAGGGCATTTTCCTGGGATCTTTGCCACCCTTTTAGTATTTTATTTGCTCCTTCATATACTCTTATCTGGAAAAAATGACAAGACGGAAAAACTCACCACAAAAAAAAGAACAAGAGGCAGTACTGAAGGCTAGATACCTAATCAATACAGACATTGATAATATGTCAGATCTAGAGTTCAGAATGATGATTCTCAAGGTTCTACATGGGCTAGAAAAAGGCATGGAAGATATTAGAGAAACCCTCTCTGGAGATATAAAAGCCCTTTCTGGAGAAATAAAAGAACTAAAATCTAACCAAGTTGAAATAAAAAAAGCTATTAATGAGGTGCAATAAAAAATGGAGGCTCTTACTGCTAGGATAAATGAGACAGAAGAAAGAATTAGTGATATAGAAGACCAAATGACAGAGAATAAAGAAGCTGAGCAAAAGAGGGACAAACAGCTACTTGACCACAAGGGGA
>PISX010006329.1:0-98523 GCA_004024625.1 Mellivora capensis
AAAAAAAAAAAAAAAATATATATATATATATATATATATATATATATATATATATATATATATATTAGACTGGTGAATAGAACAGAGCCACCCACTTGATTTTTGGTGTACTTTGGTCTCTTAGAAGAAACTACCTCCCAAAATTTTAAAGAAAGAAAAACTTATATATATACAACAATAAGGATAAACACAATGAAGGGATGGAATATGACTGTAAAGATGAAATTTAAAAAAAAAAAATTCTAAAAAAGGAATTGATAAGGTAAGTGGGTTGGAAAAAGAAAGAAACAAAGGTGGAGAGAATTTGCTCAGGTCTGAGACTAGAACAAAGCCCTGTGCTAGATTTAGGGTAAATTTTGATCTATTAGAAGAAATTGTATCCCAAATCCTTTTTAGGAAAATAAACCCTATGTGTATACAAAAAGTAAAGTTAGATACAATGAAGGATAAAATATGACTATAATAATGAATGTTTACAGTTTTTTTTTAGAAAGGTATTGTTAAGATAAACTAGTTAAAAAACGTTTAAAGAGGAAAGAGGAAAAGTTTAAAAACATTGAATAAGAAAAAAATAAAATTAAAAATTAACCAGCTTTGGAAGACTAAAGAATCATGGGGAGAAAGGCATGAATTCCATGCTTGGTTTCCCCTAACTCTGGAATTCTGCTGTTCTCCTTAATCAGTGAGCTTAGTCTTGGCTGGATGTTCTTGCTGATCTTCTGGGGGAGGGGCCTATTGTAGTAATTCTCAAATATCATTGCCCGAGGTGGAATTGCACTACCCTTGCCAGGGGCCAGACTACATAATCTGCTTGCGTTTGCTCTCAGAGTTTTTGTTCCCTGATTGCGTTCCATAGAGCTCTGGAGGACAGGAATGAAAATAGTGGTCTCCCTGTCTTCCGCCCAGAGGAGCCGAGAGCTCAGAGCTCTGCCCCTCAGTGCATCCTCAGAGAAAAGGAGTCAATCACTCAAGACTCCTGGTCTCTGGCCACACTCCAAGCTCACCTGGCCTGTGACTGAGTGTTTCTGTCTCTGGCGCACAGCCCTGTTTGAAGTCTCCAAACCCAGCAGATTCCTGCTGTGCTGCTCTAATGGCAGAGGAAGGTGGGTCTCCCCGGATCTGCCACTTGTGGGGTTCCTGCTCAAAGTGCAGTGCCCTGACTGTGCCTTAGATCACAGTTTAAGGTAACGCCGAGCTGAGAGCTCACTCCTCAGCTCTGTCTCTGTAGTTGTCTTTCCCCCTCCAATACCTGAGAACTCTCCCATACTCAGATACCCCTGCCAATCCTTCTGTGACCCGACGGGACCTGAGACCACACTGTCCCCATGGGGGCTCCACTCCTGCTTAGCCTGTGGAGCAATGTCCCTCCATGGAGCAGACTTCTAAAAGTTCAGATTTTGTGCTCTGTTGCTCCACCACTTGCTGGGATCCAGCCCCTCCCACTGCAATCTATCTTCTCGTTGCTTCAGATTCACTTCTCTGCACGTCCTACCTTTCAGAAAGTGGTCAGTTTTCTGTTTCTAGAATTGCTTCTCTTCTCTTTGATCTCCTGTTGGGTCTGTAGGTGTTCAGAATGGTTTCAAAACTATCTAGCTGAACTCCTGCAACCTGATGTCTTCTCAGTCTGCTATTCCTCCACCATCTTGACCAGTATCTCTGCCCATTCATTTTTAATGTTCTGATCTGCCTGCACTTGTTTGCCTAATCCCATTAAAACAGTTGATCACTACTATTGCTTGAACTTATTTAACTTCATTAAACCATTTAAAGGCAATGGCATTCTTGAAAAAGATACAGAATCAAATCAATAAAAGCAATACAAGAAAATTGTCATCCTGAATGCTACAGGAGCATAACAGTTTCTATTTTATTGGAAGCAATTATCTAATGAAAAGCATTCTAAAATACACAGAAAGTCTCCCCGTGTATATTCAATTCCCAGATGCATTTGGCTTTGCTTGGGGAGGAAGGGAAAGCCCATAATTATGGTTAAAGGCATAACTAGAAACTTCTTTTTCCATCATCTCCACTTTTATGTGAACAGAAAGTTCCACATCTGGCAGGAGATCTGAAACTGACATTCTTTTCTTAAATAAATTATGGTTCTAGTAATTTCTAGAGAGTTTTTCGAGATACACTGTCTGGTGTGAGAGTATAAGGCTGGAACTATATTTTAATTTACTTCCCAAGTTTGAGAACCCTTCAAGGATTAGGATCCAAATTAGGATCCATCCAGTTTGTATGTTATTGGTGCAAAGGCTTACAGCAGGTGGTCAACATATATTTTAAAAGGCACTGAACATGTTAGTGTCTATGTACCTTCCTGCTGTGTCCTCTTTTAAAAATTCCTTGAACACGTATTGTATGCCAGGCACAGATGTCAGGAATGTTTATTGTGGAAAATCCCATAAAGAAAGGTAACGACATGATATTTAAATTCTCAGGGAGACATGGGTATCCAAAACTGGACAGTTTTTTAAAAAGCCTACTTTGGCAACACAAAAAGGCAAGAGAAGGGGATAGCAGATCTTGCAGGTAGAGAAATGTACACAGACCAGGGTTGAGTATCCAGGGTAAAGAGTTCAAAACCAGAGGTTCATAGTACTCAGTCTCCAGGGAAATAGTAATGTGTGGTGGACATGGCAGAGTTGGAGGGATCCAGGGATGGCTGAGCTAACACTGAGTTTCCCTCTGAGTCCCAGTTGTGGTTCCTGGCAAAAGGACAAGATTTCACTCAGCCTCAGTTTTCTCACCTGGAAATAGAGGTAATAATACCTTTTCACAGAGATTTTGAGAAGACTAAGTGAGCAAAGTTATGGAAATATTAGTACCTTTTCTAGCTTACTCTACTAGCGCCCATTATTGAACGCCTATTTTTTTTTTCAAATTGAGCATGATAGCAGGCCTGTTCTGTTCAGAACCTGATATTCTTTTTTAATTTAAATTTAATTAATTAACATATGTATTAATGGTGTCAGAGGTAGATGTCAGTGATTGATCAGTCTTACATAACACCCTTAAATCAATCACCCAGTTACCCCATTCCCCCAGCCCTTTCCCCTTTCAGCAACCCTTAGTTTGTTTCCTATGTTTAAGAGTTTCTTATTGGTGGGGGAGGGGGGTGGAGGGGTGGGGGTGGGGGGGTGGTGCTTGAGTGGCTCAGTCATTAAGTGTTTGGCTTCTGCTCAGGTCATGCTCTCAGGATTCTGGGATTGAGCTCCACATCTGGCTTCCTGCTCAGTGGGAAACCTGCTTCTCCCTTGCCTTCTGCTTCTCCACCCCTCTCGTGCTATCTCTCTCTCAAATAAATAAATAATTATAAAAAGAGTCTCTTATGTTTTATCTCCCTCTCTGATTTTGTCATTTTATTTTTCCCTCCCTTCCCCTACACATCTCTGTTTTGTTTCTTAAATTCCACATATGAGTGAAATCATATGATAATTGTCCTTTTCTGATTGACTTATTTCACTTAGCATAATACCCTATAGTTCTATCCATGTCATTGCAAATGGCAAGATTTCAGGTTTTTTTTTTTGGATGGCTGAGTAATATTCCATTATATACACACACACACACACACACACACACATATACATATATATCACATCTTTTTTACCCATTCATCTACCTGACATTCTTTTTAATATAAGAATAACGATTATGATGTTGAGGATGATGTAGGGTCCTAATTCATGACGATTCTTTTTTATGTTATTGCAGAGCACTTTTGTTTATATTTTGGTTCTTAAGCTATGACATGATGTTCAAAATATTTCTGTTCCCCTGTGGTACCACCCAAAGAAGGAAAACATCAGGATCAAATTGTTTCCAAGTCCATGAGTAGATAAGGGAGGCAGTGTAGCCCAAGATCTGAATTCAAATGTTGGATCTGTGACCTACTAGCTCTATGCACTTGGACTGGTCTTCTAACTTCCCTGACTGTCAGTGTCCTCATGTATATATTGGAAGCAGGTCTCATTTTGAATTGTCATGATGATGGAAGAGTATAAAATCACACATCACCATAACTATCATGTGAGACTTTAGCATATGGTCAGTATGATGACTTGCTTTAGGTCTTACAAATATTCTGGTTCTCAATCTGGGCACATATAGCATTGTGATTCCCTAACCATGTGGTTATTTGGTAAATGACATATAACAAGAAGTGCCCTCTCACTTCTAGGTAGAAGCTTTAAGGGCTAGGGTATGCTGAGCTCTCTTCTTTTCCTTCATCTGCCACAAAGACCAGCACATCACTGAAAGAAAGGGATACTCCATTAGCCTGGAGTTAGGCATGAGAACCATGTGGAGCGCTACCCCCAGCTGACTCTCAAGACTTAGATCTTGGTTGTTTTAACCACTGAGATTTGAGCTTTGTTATTTGGCCTAAATTATTTTATCATTTCTCATATTATTATTAACTTGTTATTGATAAAAGACCTACTTTTGTTTTTGACTTCTTGCCAAAAAAAGTCAGTACCTGTTTGATGAGGTAACAAGTCTATTGAACTGCTAGTTAATAATAACAGTGATAATGGTATTAGTTTTTGACAACATTATATAGTACATTCTATATTATGAAATTTTCTTATATAATAGTGTTTAATTCTTACAATGATCCTATGAAAAGAGTATCATTACTCCGTTTTACACATGAGGGAACCGAGAAAGAGATTTGAGTTTGAATCTTGACATATACCCTGTTATCACTTACTTGTGTGATCTGGTCCAAGTTACTTAACTTTTTTGACCTGTTACACAGCATTTTCTTCTCTGGGTTCATACAGGGTGGCTTCCAGCATCCAGCATTAGGTATGGCTTGAACATGAGGTCAAAGATAAAAGGTCAAACATAAAACAATTTAGAAAGTTTATATTTAGCTTCTTCTTGATTACAAATAAAGTTTGAACAAATCATTTTTGTTTTGACCATTTTCTTTTGTTTTCTCCAAGCTTTATTTAAATTCCAGTTAACATACAGTGTAATATTAGTTTCAGGTACAGAAATCAGTAATTCATCACTTAAATACAACACCTGGGACTCATCACAAGTACACTACTTAACCTCTTTCACCCATTTAGTCCGTCCCACTACCCACAACCCCTCCAGAAACCTTCAGTGTGTTCTCTTTTGTTAAGAGTCCATTTCTTGGGGTGCCTGGGTGGCTCAGGGGTTAAAGCCTCTGCCTTCAGCTCAGGTCATAGTCCCAGGGTCCTGGGATCGAGCCCCGCATCAGGCTCTCTGCTCAGCAGGGAGCCTGTTTCCCCCTCTTTCTCTCAGCCTGCCTCTCTGCCTACTTGTGATCTCTGTCTGTCAAATAAATAAATAAATAAATAATCTTTAAGAGTCCATTTCTTGGCTATTGTTGATAATACTGCTATAAACATCAGGTGTGTGTACCCTTCAAATTTGTATTTTCATATTCTTTTGGTAAATACGAGTAATGCAACTGCTGGATCATTGTGTAGTTTTAACTTTTTGTTAGAACTACTAGTTTTAACTTTTTGAGGAAACTCCAAACTGTTCTACAGAGTGGTTACACTAGTTTGCTTTCCTGAACAATGCAAGTGGTTCCCCCTTCTCCATATCTTCACCATTAGCAAAAGCCAAACTGTGGAGAAAGCCCAAATGGCTTTGGGATCAATGGATGAATGGATAAAGAAAATGGAATATACAATGGAATATTACTCAGCCACCAAAAAGAATGAAATCTTGTCATTTGCAATGACATGGATAGAACTAGATTGTATTACACTAAGTAAAATAAGTCATAGAAAGACAAATACCATATGATCTCATTCATATGTGGAATTTAAGAAAGAAAACAGATAAACATATGGGAAGGAGGAAAGAAAAAAAAAAGGGACAGAGGGAAACAAGCCATAAGTGACTCTTAATGAAAGAGAAAAAATTTAGGGTTGATGGAGGTGGATGGAGGTAGGCCTAGATGGGTAATCGGTATTAAAGAGGACACTTGTAGGGGCACCTGGGTGGCTCGGTGGGTTAAGGCCTCTGCCTTCGGCTCAGGTCATGGTCCCAGGGTCCTGGGATCGAGCCCCGCATCGGGCTCTCCGCTCGGAGGGGAGCCTGCTTCCCCCTCTCCCTCTGTCTGCCTCTCTGCCTACTCATGCTCTCTCTCTCTCTCTGTCAGGTAAATAAATTAAAAAAAAAAGAAAAAAAAAGACTCTCTCTCCCTGTCCCTCCCCCCATCTCACTTTATCTCTAAAAAGAAAAAGAAAAAAAAAAAAAAAGAGGACACTTGTGATGAGCACTGGGGTTTATGTAAGTTAAGAATCACAGAATTCTACTGCAAAAGCCAATATTGCAGTGTGTGTTAAGTAACAAAATAAAAAAAAAGAGAGTCTGCTTTTTGGTTTGCTTCTGTTTTCCCCCCATATTCATTTGTTTTATTTCTTAAATTCCACATATTAGGAAAATCATATGGTATTTGTCTCTGACTTAACATAATACTCTCTAGTTCTATCCGTGTCATTGCAAATGGCAAGATTTCATACTTTTTTTATAGCTGAGTAATGTTCCATTGTATGTCTATACCATATCTTCTTTATCCATTCATCAGTTGATGGACACTTGGGCTCTTTCCATAATTTGGCTATTGTTGATAATGCTGCTTTAAACATTGAGACACATGTGCCCCTTTGAATCAGTATTTTTTCCTTTGGGTAAATACATAGTATAAATACCTAGTAGTGCATTTGCTGGATCATAGAGTGCTTCTTTTTAATTTTTCGAAAAAGCTTCATACAGTACACCAAAAGAATCATTCACCCCAGTCAAGTGGGATTTATTCCTGGGCTGCAAGGGTGGTTCAACATTGCAAAGCAAACAACATGACATACCACATTAATAAAAGAAAGGACAAGAACCATATGACCCTCTCATTAGATGCAGAAAAAAGCATTTGACAAAGTATACCACCCATTCATAATAAAACCTCTCAACAATGTAGGGATAGAGGGATCATACCTCACAAAATAAAGGCCATCTCTGAAAGACCCACAGCTAATATCCTCAATGAAGAAGAATCGAGAGGTTTTCCTCTATGGTCAGGAACAAGCCAGGGATATCCACTCCCGTTACTGTTATTTAATATAGTACTGGAAGTAGTAGCCACAGCTATCAGGAAAAAAAAGAAAGAAAGAAAAAAAAAGAAATACAAGGCATCCAAATCAGCAAGGGAGAAGTCAAACTTTCACTATTTGCAGAAGACATGATATTCTGTATAGAAAACCCCAGAGACTCCACCAAAAAACGGCTAGAATTGATACACAATTAAGTAACGTTGCAGGATACAAAATCAACATGTGGAAATCTACTGCATTTCTAAATACCAATAATGAAGAAGCAGAAAGAGAAATCAGGGAATTAACCGCTTTCTGACTTTCACTTCCCTTTTCTTTTTCTCTTTGTCTTTCTTTTTCTCTTTTTCCTTCTTTCTTCCTTCCTTCCTTTCTTTCTTTTTCTCTTTTTTCTTTTTTCTTTTTATAAGTTCCCCCGTTGTCAGGGTCAGTGAGTTAATTCTTTCTTTGTCCCTGTATAGGCTAACATGAAGTTAGGTACCTACAAGTAGAAGATTTTTCGTATTAATTTTTCTATGATCTGCCTCTTCCTATCCTTGCTTTTTCTGTTGTGGATCTTTTTATACGTGAAAGATGGAATTTAGCAGAAATAATGGCAGAACTTTCTATTTTACTACCTCCATTGCATGTCAGAAGTTAAAAACAGAGAAGGGTAGTTTTCATTTTCTGGACAGACTCTGTATTATTTCGAACTCCTCCTTAAAAGATGTATGTCCCTACAAGCGTAGACCAAGACCATGCTCTGCCATTGATCTAGGCTGCATGAGGCTCAGGGCAGCTCCCAGGGCACTGGACAACACCCAGTGCAGGGGAAGTTTTCAGGGAAGAGAACTTGTCATGGAGAACTCCAGAGCTCTATAATTCAGGACTTAAAGCCAAACTATAGGAGGTGAGACACATTTAGCTAACATTTCAGTTTACTCAAGTTTAATATGTTGTGCTCTCTGCCCTAGCCAGTGGCAGCTCTAGAAAGTAGCAGTACATCCTGATTGTTATCAGATACCCTCAAGCCTGTTGTCAGCCATCCTCACCAGGATCATCCCCTCCTTTTTTCATATCTTCAACCTTTCCTGGAAACTTATTCCTTTCCCAGGCTTAAAAATAGATTCCAGACTCTCCTACCCTAAAATAATATGACATAATTAGTTGGCAGATACACAGGCGTAAGATGGGTCTGAGCAAGACATAAGACAACAGGACAGAGCACCAAGCCCGGCTTGAGTGGAGTAATTAGTAACATCTATTGTTTTTGGAAACAAAACAAAACAACTGTTTACATGTGAGTGGTCTAGCCATTGCTCTACTTTAAAAGTAAAAGTATATTCATTTTAATCTCTCAAAATGAACTGATGATTGCAAAAACATTTGCATTAAAAATTGCTTCTTTGGTTTGAGGGAGGCTGGGAATATACACACGGGACACACACACACACCAGTTTTACCCAGGTATTTTAACCACAAGCAGATACCTCAAATACAACCTCATATGGATATCCAAAAGCTCCCTGGGAAAAGCGAGGCAGCTTTGATGTTGGCTTTTGCTTCCCTTGTGGAGAGTTGCCATTTACCTGAAAGAAAGCAGATTGTTTTATGGGTGCTTATTCTTTTGCAGCAGAGCTCAGCAAGAATAGTTCTGCATAGTCCCAATGATGGCACACTCACTCCTTCTTTATGGGTTGTAAGCTTGATCTTTCTTGCGCCTACCTGGACAAGCAGAGGAGTGTAAAGACTGGTAACCCTAGAGGTCTTACGAGTTGCTGGTCCAGTGCATGGGTCATGAGGTCACTGTAATGATCTCTTTGTCCTCTCTGCATATCCTTGAGAATGGACTCAAAGATCTGTCACAGTATATCTACCGGGGAAAGAATAATCTCTGGATGAAAGCTGTGGGCGCTATAGTATTACAGTATTTTCACTGACTGAGGCTATACAGAAAAATACGTACCTTTCCTTCTTCAAACTTCTGAATAAGAAAAATGGAGAGGTTCTTGGAATTTGAGCTTTTAAAAACTCTCCTAGAGATTCTCAAGAACTGCATGACTCTGGAAACAGCTAGCAACTTGGTATTTAATCTGACCTTATACCATAATCTTGAATTTTCTTGACCATTTTCTTAAAAGTGGTCTATCTGGACCATTTTATTTTGAATAGCTATATTTGACAAGTCCTAGTTTACATGACTAGATGATAATTTTGAAGCATTATCTAGTGATCTGTATATGTGGATGTATTTTGAGGAGGATGAACCATCAAATGTATTTGAGAAAGGAAGTTCTGAATTTTCATACACCTGAAACTCAGGAAAGAATCAGTAGAGTTAACTGAATGTGATGCCACGTGATGCCAACCCTGAAGCTACCACAGTTCTCTAATAGTTTCAGAGATGTTCAGATTTTCCTGTGCCCCTCTAGAAGGTTTCAAAGATTATCTGAGAGAGAGAGAGAGAGCTGATGTATCTGAAGTAGGTTTACCACAGCTGAAAAGCTCCATGATGACTCATAAAACTGAACTCCAGTTGGAGATGTGGACATTTTGTTGGACATGCCCTTTCAGTGGCCACAGCCCAGTGAAGACAAGTTAAATTTCAGAAGATGCTGAAATTTTATTTCTTGGAAAAGAAGAAAGTCCATGGAGAAGGTATCTTTCCATGAAACTAGGATAAGTTTTTGCTTATGCAAAATCTACCTGTGAACCTAAGCGGGGGGGGGGGGGGGAAAGGAAGAATTTTGACTTCACTGAACTTTAAACCTGAAATGACTCAGAAAATACTGCAGCACTTGAGTTTAACCAGAAATGACTAAGATTATAGGTTCTGCCTCAAGTAAAATGGGGGTTTGACAGAGAGGTTAAGTTGAGTTTGAGAAGGATAAGATAAAGACTTTTTTTTTCTTTTTCACACCTGAGTATATGTCTTTAAAAATGTTATACCTACCATATATTGAATTGAAACTGACGTCTCTTAAATTTCTCTTTATTGATCTTTATTGTACTTTCTGGACTCATTAAAAACACCCTTTTTCACATGACAGCTCTACAGAAATTGAAAGCTAACTCTGTTGCTTTCACTAAGTCATTTTTTTTTCCAGGATACTCATGGTCAAAATAATCCAGTCGATAATCCAATTCCTTGTATCCCAAAACTTTCAGCATTTTGGTTTCATTTCTACCTATATATTAGTTTTAGACAATCCTCTTAGAACAGTGGATGACAAACTATTACTGAGGAGTTTTGTGAGGTTTTTTGTTTTATTATTATTTACTTTTTTTCTTTTTTTCAGAGACAGAGAGAAAGAAAGAGAGAGGGAGAGAGTGCATGTGTGTGTGAGTAGGGAAGGGGCAGAGAGAAAGGGAGAGAGCACACTCAGGGCAGAGCCTCATGCAGGGCTTGATCTCACGACCCTGAGATCATGACTTGAGCCAAATCAAGAGTCCAGTGCTTACCAAATGAGCCACCCAGGCACTTTGAGGAGTTTTAAAAACAATATCAAAGCTTTGGCCCACACCACCAAGGTTATTAAGGTTACTAAGTTGGCCTGGGGTAGGACCCAGACTTGAGTGCTTTTTTAAACGTTAGATACAAGAATCATGCACAAATGCTCTCGGAGATGAAAACCCAGACTTGAACACAATAAGCAAGACGAGAGGAGTACAGTCCTACATGATCATTTCCCTCCTCCTGGATATTAGTTCTTCATTAAGGCTCCCCAATACAGCATTTTTCCCCCTTGGCATCCACCTAGCTAATTGTACCACCTATCATCTGATTTACCTTTCCTCCATGCTCTCCTACTGGTGAAGTTAATTGGAGTACTCATTGTGTCCACAGTGTCTACCAACTGTGTCATTCTTAGTGTCTGACACCGAAATGATATAGGTATAAATCATATCGTGGGGGAATTTACAGTCTGGTAGGAGAGACTGATAAGCAGATAATTTTGGTGCAATGAAACAACTTCTATGAGGGATAAAGTTACTCCAAGGACATAGCAAGAGTGAAAGCAGGAGAAAAGTTGGATATGCATCGAAAGCTGGGAAAATTCTGGACTGGAGTCTGAAAAGTATAAGCCAGGTGGTAACCATTCCTGAAAAAACTGATCATCAAAGTATGACGGCTTCAAAACAAGAAAAAAAAAGGTGGCCCCAGGGTAATTCAACTAAATATAACAATCTAAAACTCTAAAACTCCTGGTCTGTTTACCTAACACTCTGACTTATACCTACTATGTCAGTATTGCACAAATTGCAATCATGAGCATACTAATTATCTGGAGACACCGGTAGAGGACAGATCCCAATTTCATAAGCCTAGGATGGGGTCTGAGGCTCTACATTCATGAAAACCTGATACTAATATCACTGATCTAGGAATTATTGCCTTGCAAAGGAGTGTGGAAACACCATGAGAGAAAGGAAGGTGCCATGTTATGAATGTGGGTAACAAAAAGGTAACTAATTCTCAGAAGAGAAATCAACAGAGCACAGCTTTGGAAGCCTCATCAGCACAGTAAGAAAGGAAATTTTCACTAATTAATTTTAATTTGCTACCAAATCATCATCAACACAAATTATTAGACAGATTTATTGCATAAACGGATGTTCATTGGTTTGGTAAATGGAACCTGTGTAGGCTTCTGTGCTACCCATCCATCAATCCATTCCCTTGTCATCCTTTCCAAGGTAGAGTTTTAGTGATAGGCCCACATTTCTTTCATTTCACACATGAATCCATTTCAATGAGAGAAGGGACAAATAGGAAGTGTAAATATGGATCTGGTATGTGATTCAAAAAGACTGCCTGCCAGTCCTTCTCATTCAGCTCCTATTCTCTCCGGCTAATTTATCCTACATGGGGATTCATGTGCATGTCAAGGAATATTGGAACAGATTGAAACAAAGCCTTCCATCCAATTTCACTGCAGATTTCAAGTGGCAGTGCAAGATGGCTTGGGCAAAATTTTCCCAAAAGCCTACATCAGTTCACATTGGGATGCCTACTCAATTTCAGATATATCGAATATTTAACAACATGTCACTGTTTGAAACTCAAAAAGACTGCTCCCAGGGTTTCACAGGCTCCTTCTGGTTCTCTGCTCCCTTTGCCACAAATAGTAATGGTATTCCTATTATTATGCTTGTCAGTTAAACTTTTCCTGTGCCATGTGGTAGAATTCTGCTAAAAATTTCTTTATGTGACCTAGGTTCAGAGCTCAGTGATACTGATTTAATTAGCAGTCTCTACTGGGTAGTGAGGGCAGAAGCACTCATGGAATATCTTAGAAGTATAAAAATTTAGTTCTTATTCTGGATATGCTGCATCAGAATCTCTCATCAATTAAAAAAAATAAACAAAAACAAACCCTATAGCTGGTGATTTCAGTACAGACCACTGGTTAAGAAACCCTGGATTAGATAAAATAATTTTTAAAAATATGGGTTGTTAAACTTCATCTTAAAAAAAATAATAAAAATGTAGGTTGTTAGATACTGAAATAAAGGGCAGAGGATTTTCTTTTCTGAAGAGCTGTAAGATCTAAGTAGATATTGAGAGACATTTCATATGCAGTCTAGAGCTGAGAGCCTAAGCTCGGGATTTTGGACCAGCAGTCTATGAACAGTGTACCCTGATTCTAGAACATGTTCAAACCAAAAGAGTTGCAACCACAAAACATATGAATGTAGAGGGTCTATCCAATATTCTACCTTAAGGAAATAGAAAAGGACAATAAACAAAAAAAGACCACTCCTGAGTGACCAAATTATTTCTTTATGATGGTCTTCTAGGTTTTTTTGTGCTGATCAAATGGGTGATGCAGACAAAAACTTCCATTGGATGGATGTATCACATTTTGTGTATCCATTCATCTCTTAAGGACTTCTTTGTTGCTTCCTGTTTGGGGCCATTATGATTAAAGCTGCAATAAACATTCACAAAAAGGTTTTATGCAGATATTTTTTTCAAATCTTCTGGGTAAGCCTGGGCATGCAATTGTGGATCATATGGTAAGACTGTGTTTAATTTTGTAAGAAACTAACAGTTTTCCTAAGTTGCTATACCATCTGAATTTTCACCAGAAATGAATGCATCCATGATGTTTCATGTCTTACCAGAATTTGGTGGTAGTGTTTAGGATTTGGGACATTCTAATAGATGTTTAGTAGTATTTCATTGTTTTAATTTGCAATTTCCTAACAACAAAAGATGCTGAGCATTTTTTCATATAATTATTTGGCATATGTAAATTTTGATGAGGTGTCTGTTCAGTTCTTATACTCTTTCAGTTGGCTTATGTATTTTATTATTGTTCAGTCTTTAACATTTATATATTTTGGATATAGGTACTTCATCAGACATACATTTCGCAAACATTTCTACTTGTCTGTGGCTTTCCTTTTCATTCTCTTAATGGTGTCCTTCACAGAGCAAAAGCTTTTAATTTCAGTAAAGTCCAATTTACCAAATTTTTCAGTAAAGTCCAATTTACCATGGATGGTGTTGGTAATTATATTTGAAATATCATTGCCAAACCCAAAGTCATAGTGATTTTCTCCTGTTTCACAAGTCTATTATGCAATTTTAGTTAATTTGTTAATTTTTATGTAAAATGCAAGGTCTGTGTCTAAGATAGATAGATAGATAGATAGATATATTTCTGACTTCTGGACTTCAGAGCTGTGACAGAATAACTTTCTGTTATTTTAAGCCACCAAGTTTGTGGTAATTTGTCATGGTACTTCTAGGAAACTAACATACTGCCCATTGTTCCAGTCTTAGTAGTATTTACCCAAGTTTATCTTCCAATACTTCTGTTGACTTTCCGATCTCTGCTATCCTAGTTTTAGCACTCACAGTATTAATACCTCCCATCTGTCTTTTTTTATATCATTTGGTTCTATTTATTCATATTAGTTATCTTATTATTGAGGTTATCTTCTATTCTTTTCAGCAGCACTATTTTCACCAATTTATCAATTTTTTTTATTAGTTGTTTTTGTCTTTCTTACTAAGAACATTACTGAAACATCTGGTATAACCTAGCTGTATATTCATAGTTTACAGTAAGTTACTGCAAGGCTGATTGGAATCTCCATGTTTGTTAATTGTGGGTCTGACTGTTGGGTGACCAGGTGGCCATTTTTTTTGGAAAAGCCCGAATATCAGTGTGTGGGATGTTTTCTTTTGGATAAGTAAGTTTCTTTAGAGGCGAATTCTGGAATCTTCTGGCTAGAGATACATATACCTCAGAGCCTCAGAGTCAATGTTCTGTGACGTGGAGGTCACACTGGTCAGTGTTAGTCAATTCCTGAATGTCAGTGAACTACATCATCCTGCCCTCCAATGCCTGAGTTCCATAATTTTGCAAAAACGTTCTAGTTACTATTCTCCAGGGAATAAAACTTTCCTCACTGGTAAATAGAAAGAAGGTATATTTACTTGAGTGAAATGGAGGAGGACATCTCAGATAACTTTAGTCTTTCAGTAATTCCTTTTGTTTTTAGCACACTTCTCACATGTGCCTTAAGAGTTTCAAAATGCAGGCGCCTGGGTGGCTCAGTGGGTTAGGCCGCTGCCTTTGGCTCGGGTCATGATCTCAGGGTCCTGGGATCAAGTCCCGCATCGGGCTCTCTGCTCATCAGGGAGCCTGCTTCCCTCTCTCTCTCTGCCTGCCTCTGTCTACTGTGATCTCTCTTTGTCAAATAAATAAATAAAATCTTTAAAAATAAAAAAAAATAAAAATAAAGAGTTTCAAAATGCTACTATGTCTAAGACCTTTCCAAAATACCAAACATGATTAGGTTTCATATTATATTTGTTGGGATCATCCTCTTCTAGCACCTATATTTCATCTTTCTCCTTTCTGCTAAATTATTCTGTACTTTTTCATCTGCTTTGCATCTACCAAATATGTTTAGAGTCCTCCATTGCCATTGTCTACTCTCCCATTCTCTTAGTCATTTAGGATTTGGAGCATTTATTAAAATCTCTTTACAAAATGTCTTACAAAAATAAGAAACTAAATTGTTATATTAGGGTTTTTAAAGCTGTCATAAAAGGGTATGTGTAGCAACACAATTCTATATTTACTTAAAATCTTAATTTACTAATTTACTTAAAATCTTAATTTACTTAAAAATCTAAATAAATCTAAGTAAACTCCATTTACATATGTATCTATAAAATAGGTTACCTATACATATGATGGGAAACAAGATAGAATTATATTCATCAAAATATTATATGATAGATCAAACTGAGTTGATGCAGGATTATGCAGGGTTTTAACTTATTCTCTTTACCTTTCTATAATTTTTAAGTAGCTGAATATGAATAAGGATTAGTTTTTCAAATGCAATCTATTTTTTTTAAAAGTCAAGGTTTTTATCCTAAAGCATTATAGTGTTCTTTGCAAAGGAAGTAGAGTCATTTATGTCAACAATTAATACTTCTTAATTATACAGTCTGAAGAACAACTACATAGGCATTTAAGACAAATAATTTGAACATAAAAACTCAAGGACTCATACAAAGAAAATAACTTCAAGGGAATCCAGTCATACACATTTGGCATAAAGCCACTAATGTTCAAATGGAGTAAATGCATAATAAAACCCTTAAAGCCAGTTGTCTAATGCGAGGGAAAACTAGCAAGTAATGTGCTTCAATGCCTCCATTTTCTCACTTTGTTATTATTGCATCAATATGATCCATGACATCAATAATAGATCTCAATCCTGATTAGTCCAAAATACATATTAGAATACTTCTTAACATGTTGTTAAGGGCATTAAGGGGCACCATTAACAATGATTTGGAATTTGCAAATGACATAACATGTATTTGCCATGCCAGCTATAGAACAAAAGTCTGATAAGTCTTTGGGGTCAAATCTGGCTAATATTCTCTCCACTGCCCTGACTCAGTGCCCAAGTGACATAGAAATCCTCTCTTTGCACCTCTCGACCCCAAAGTATTTTGAAAAGGAAGTGTTTCCGAGTCTTATTATTTCCCTGGCTCTTAATTCTTCAATATGCATTTGTGCAGAACTTCTCAATTGGAGTGAAAATGTTCATGTGTACTGAATTGCTATTTTTTACATGTTCTCTTCCCTACCTGAATTTTCCATTTTAGTTAAGAATCGAGGTCCACTTATATCAGGTAACTTGCCTGACGTCATGTAGCTAATTAAAAATGGGCTTTTAAAAAGTGGGCTTATGCAGTTAAATTTTAGGGGCACCTGCATGGCTCAGTCAGTTAAGCGTCTGACTCTTGACCTCCACCCAGGTATCGATCTCAGGGTGATGTGTTTGAGCCCACATTGGGCTCCACACTGGGAATACATTCTTTAAAAAAAAAAAAAAAGGAGCTAAATTTTAAAGTATATAGAAAAAAAATAAAGGGAAAAGATAAGGATGGTGTATGTGAATTGTGGGAAAGCCTCTCATTACCAAGCCCCAAATAATAGAGCTGTGAGGTAAATAGAGTTTTGAGATCAGTTTTGTGCAGATGTCAGAAGTTACACATCATAAATCACCAACTACTCCATCTGTATTTGGAAACAAATGAGTTGGAAAATTCTATAATTGCATATGATCCGTACTTGGAGAGTGGTAGCTGGGCATTCAACAATGCCCTAGCATGCATGGTTTCCACACAATATTACAATAATTTAAGAACAGTATCTAGCATATTGGGGCTAAAGAAGTCATCACCTGCCCCTTCCCAGGAAAGTTTGATTTCAACTGAAAATTTAGGTGTCACAAGAATTTTAAAATTTATAGAATCTCTTCTTCCTTGCCTGACCATTCCTGGCAAAGTTTGAATCTGCAGCACAGAAATTTTCTTCATTGATAGAATAACTTGATAACAAACACAGTTTCTTGGCTTTGCATTTGCATTGTTAGACTTTTTTTTTTTTAACTTGAATGTAGCAATGGCAGTGTTGCTGCCAGATTTCTTTCTAATGAACATTTCTCTGGTAGTACAAGAATCCCAACTATCTGATATGTCTTGTGCCATTAAACATGGCATTTTCATTTTTAAAGGTTTATTAGAGAGATTCAGACTTAAACAATCGTTTAAGATTTCAAACAAACTAGGAGGAAAGGGACAAAAATCAAACTTCCCTGGAACAAATTTGTATGAATAACAAATTGATAATGTTGTATAAATTGGATAGAAAAGATGTCTCCAGAATCCCAATACGAAAGGTCTAAGTCAAAGGAAAGAGGACTACAAAATTCACAAGACGGGTAGAACGATGTTGTAGACCAACACCATAGCTAGGTTTAAGACCTCAGAGTATTCCTCTCCTCATCCAAATTCTTGGCATATAACATGCTTACAGTGGCTTGTGACATGAATTATTTCTTGTCAGCTCTTTCTCGCATACTCCATATCTAATTCATTTGTATGTCCCGTTGGCAATAAGTAAAATATATCCAGACTTTGAATACTTCTTACCAGTGTCATCCATCTCTTGCATAAAATCATGTCATTATTCTACCTCAAAACCCTTTAGTGGCTTTTTGCCTCTTACTCCACCTAAAAGCTGAAGCCCTACCATGGCCTGCAGGGTCTTATGTGATGTATCCCTTAGATGTCTTTCTGACTTAATCTCCTATTTTTTCCCTACCTTCCTGTTTTTCAGTCATTTTTTAATATTAGCATATAGTGTATTATTTGCCTCAGGGGTACAGGTCTTTGAATCATCAAGTTTTCAGTCATTTTTTATTAAGATATTTGCTCTTCCTGATTACTCCAAGTGAGGCTCTGCTCAGGGCCTTTGCACTTACCATTCCTTCTGCTTACTCATTTCATTTAGGTCTGCTCAAATTATATGCTATGACAAATACTTCCCAGAGAGTGCCACCAAAATGACCCCAAAATGGCCTTAGCTCCTCACTCTCTATCTTCATTTGCAGTTTTACATTTTTCACAGTGCTCATTGCTACCCAACATATATTTATTTCTTTGTTTATTTTTTTGTATCCCACCTACTGGAATATAACTATCCCAAGAATGGGGTTTGTTTTATCTAATCTAGTCTCAGCCTAAAACATTTTTGAAGAAATAAAGGATGAGGAGGAAAAAAGGAGAAAAGAAGTAAAGACACTTGTGAAAATTCTATCCATTCTATCCATTTTGATGGAAGGAATTCTTCAATCAGTGCCCCAGTGATTTTATCAGCTGCTTTTCTCATCTTGAAAATAATATTTATGTAGTGTGTATAGGGATATTTGGTTTCAAATCTTGCTTACTAGCTATTAGTTACAGCATCATGAACAAATTTGTTTCCTTTACAAAGACTTCTTCACTGCTTTGTAAAATTAGAATAATATTTTATAAAATAGATTTAGGATTATAAGGATTAGCATATATGGGGTGCCTAGCAGAGTGCCCAACACATAGTAGGTTTTAAAAGATTAGTGTCCTTTTAATCTCTAATTTTTAAATGGTAAAAGAAGAAGTCACCTTTTTCTCAGACTTTCAGGTTTCCTTGACAAAGCTAAAAATATTGCATTTACATAGGCAGGAACTAAAGGGAAGGAAGGAACTGGAAACTAGCTAAGAGGAAAGTAGGCCCATGTCTTCTCTTGACACTTTTTTTTTTGAGGTTCTGTTATTTTATTTCATTTACATTCAATTAATAAAAATATAACATATCATTAGTTTCAGAGGTAGAGTTCAGTGATTCATCTGTTGCATGTAACACCCAGTACTCATTACATCCCGTGACCTCCTTAGTGCATCACACAGTTACCCCATCCCTCCAAACTTCTCTCCACCAGCAACCTTCAGTTTGTTTCTCATGGTTAAGAGTCTCTTGGTTTGTCTTCCTCTCTGATTTCATCTTGGTTTATTTTTTGCTCCCTTGTTCTATGTTCCTCTCTTTTGTTTCTTAAATTCCACACATGAGTGAAATCATATGATAATTATCTTACTCTGATTGACTTATTTCATTTAGCATAATGACCTCTAGTTCCATCCACCCACCTTGTTGCCAAAGGAAACAGTCAATGAAGCCAAAAGACAACCTACAGAATGGGAGAAGATATTTGCTAATGTATTATCAGATAAAGGGCTACTATCCAAACTCTATAATGAACTTATCAAGCTCAACACCCAAAGAACAAATAATCTGGTCAAGAAATAGGCAGAAGACATGAACAGACATTCTTCCAAAGAAGACATACAAGTGGCCAATAGACACATGAAAAAATGCTCAACATCAGGGAAATACAAATTAAAAGCACAATGAGATACCACCTCACACCATTCAGAATGGCTAAAATTAAGTCAGGAAAAGACAAGTCTTGGCATGGATACAGAGAAAGGGGAACCCTCTTACACTACTGGTGAGAATGCAAACTGGTACAGCCACTCTAGAAAACAGTATGGAGGTTTCTCAAAAAGTTAAAAATAGAGCTACCCTATGACCCAGCAACTGCGCTACTACATATTTGCCCCAAAGATACCAATGTAGTGATCCAAAAGGGCACATGCACCCAAATGTTCATAGCAGCAATGTCCACAACAGCCAAATAATGGAAAGAGCCCAGATGGACATTGAATGAACAAAGAAGATGAGGTATATATATACAATGGGATATTCCATTTCCACTTTTAAATAAGACTAGTCCTCACCATATATGTTAAATGGGTCAAATATCTTAGGTACTTTGGTGATTTCTATCACCACTTCCATCATCTGACTCTGAACATCATAGGACCTTTGTCCTGTGAAATAGTTGACAATCTCTTAGGTGTTATTCTTCCATGAGATATTAACCTTTCAACAGAAAACTCTTAATGGAGATTAATGTGTCTCCAAACTCCAAAAAGAAATAGATGAGCACCACACTGCCTTGAGCACTTTGATTCTCCATTAGGCATTGTATGGAGCTGAGCTGTTTTCTCCATGTCCTTCAGTTTTTACCATGGACATGCTTACCCAGGGAAAAGTAAACTCTCCCTTCTATAAGACAAATATTGCATTTTTTTGTGGCCTTGAAAGACCATTATTTCCCATTATAGTAAGCAGCTCACCCTCGAATGGTGAGGCAGGCTGATTTGTAACAGTGATGTTACATGATCAGGAAGGTGATGCTTGGTTGTCTGGCTTTTTTTTCCATCTCCCCTCACCAGTAGGGGTGACTCCATTTGCCTTCTGTGACTATTTGCTCTTGGGCATTTGAAGTCACTCTGTCTATACACATGTGTCCTTAATCCTAAATCTCACTCATGCTTTACTAAGTGTCAGGGATTCTTTCTTTGTTATGTGTTTCATGTTGGAAAGTTTCTTACAGAATGAGGCTTGGAACATTCCTGAAAATGTGTTAAATAATTAAGGTTGACAAAGCTTCTTTCCCTTCCTTGTTTTTTGTGTGTGTATGTGTGTATGTATTTTTCTCAAAAGGCTGAGCATCTAGCATTGCCACTGGATGTCTTCAATCTTAATGATGCTGCTTCTCTGCCATTTGGATGGGCTGGGTTTTTTACTCTGATGATTATTATTTTGGAAACTAGGTAATATCTTCTATAGAAGAAAAGAAAGAAAGCAAGCCAAATCAAATCAAACATAAACCTCTGGGCTCTATTATGGTATTAGACTTTATGTCCCAGAGCAGGTCAGAGCATATCTTTGATATATGAAAATTTGCCATTGCTGGGTACATTTCATTTACTGAAATGCTGTTTGAGAGCAACTTTATTAAAGATGCAAGACACTGGTACAATGCTGCTTTATTTTGTGTCACTGCTTTCATATGAAATCCTTTCACCAAACACTTTGGAGAATTAAATAATACAAGACAGGAGAGAGTGTTCTGTATAAATTATACAACACTATGGCATAAGGAATAATTTAAAGAATCAGTTAGAAAGCTGATAGCTAGAGCTCACAGAAATGGAAAGAAATAGGAGAGATTTTTCAGATTTTTTTTTTAAATCCAACCGAGAGTTTTTGTTATGAAGAGTAGCTTCAAGTAGTGAGGGAAATAGAGTTCCTGGTGGAACATGGGGTCGATGTGTTACTATCCCAATGTGCAACCTTCTCCCCCTCCCACTTCCATTACATCACTTTCTAAATAGTTTCAGTGCTTTTATTTTGTGAAATAACCTATGAGTAATGCTAGTAGATATTAATGCCCTATTATCATTTAATTTCCTTGAAAATCCTAAAGGTTGTTATCACATATAGAGGTGAGAATCACAGAGGTAAAATGACCTATACATGTGGTCATTCAGTAGTAAAGCAAAGTAATAAATCTTTGAGTCAGACTAAGGTCTAATTGAACCTAAAGCTTGGTACTTGCTACCACCCCAGTGAATTTAGCAGGAACTGGAATTAACAAAGATCTCTATCTGAGCATATTTCTATAGTTTTCTAATAATTCTATGAAGTCAAACCTTGCCAGTCTTTGTTCTGACATAACTCAAGAGCTTAATTCATAAAAACAAAAGTAGCTGCAATGGCATAGACCTCTGAAAGGGGTACTATATACAATTTTCATTTCAAAGAAATTTCTAGGTCCTTGCTTTTAAAGCAACAATAAAAGGTGAATGGGTATTACATAATTTGTCAAGTATACTGAGGTGACATCATCTTTTAACTCATGACCTGCAATAAACATGAACAGATAGTAAGATAAAGATTATATTCCTTCTCTTCTTCCTTGCCAGCAAAAATCCCGATTGTGTTCTGGGAGAGTATATGCTCACTTTTAAGAGATGAATTGGTCCAAGTCAATCATGAAAATTCTGGTTTGCAGTTTTTCAACATCTCTCACCTTGAGGAGTGAGCATAAGTCACAGTCTTGGCCAGTGAAGCTGAAATGAAGTCTGCCAGTACTGTTCTGCTTTCTCCTTTCTTCTTCCTACTTCATATGTGGCTATGATGCTGGAGCCACAGCATCTCTTTTGCAACCATGGTTGCAAAAGTGAAGGAGTACATAATAAGGACTGAATAGAAGTATCTAGATTTTGAAAACAACATTGACTAGCTTCCAATCTCTAAATATTTGGTATGAGAAAAAAATAATAACAACTCCCGTTTGTTTAAGCTACTGTTAGTTTGGTGGTGGTTGTTATTTATCCTTGAACTCAGTCCTAATAGATAAACATAGACAATCGCAGCCAATACACATAGACTTGGATAGGGAGGGAGATTACTGTTGAATTATATAGAGAGAACTGCAAGGCTAGAGAGCAATAGAATAATTCCACCTGTGATCATGATTTTGGACAAAGTTGTACTTTTCCATGATATCTAAATTGTAGATGTGACTAATAAAGTCACGCATGATTCCTAAAGGCCAGCTGGCTAAGGAACCATAGGTATTACTCATCCAGCCCATGTAATGATTACCATATTTTCTTGGCCACATGTGACTTGGCACATGTATTGGTAAATACTTTTACACACAGCTTTGTATTGTAGGACAAGAAATAGGCTACAGATAAGTAAATTTGTATTCTGCATCTGGAAATTCCATTTTCTAGAGAAATACATCAATCAGTATAGGCTAGATTGTGCCACAGTAAAGAACAAAACAAAAACACACCCAATAAAATTAAAGCAAAATAAACAATCTCTGAGTTTAAGGGGCTTAAAAGAATAAAAGGTTTATTATTCATTCACACTAACTACCAATCATGGGTCCACTGAGAGACTTTGTTTTATGTGATCTCACTAAAGGATCTAGGCAGTGGGAAGCTTCATTTCCCTGCTTCCATATTTCCCCTGATAGGTAAATGGAGACAAGGCAATTTACACATGACTCTTAAGTTTCCAACAGAGAGTATCATTTTGCTCCTTTTTTAATGGGCAAAACAAGTCACATGGCCATACCATCATCATGCAAGCAGGAAAATACAATCTTACCTGAAACTTTGAGGATGAAGAACAGAAAGTATTTAGCAAAAAATACTAAACAGTTCCTCAAACAGTGATGCTATATCTGTCATCTTTCTTTTTTAGGGACTCATTTTCCTCATCTTTAGCAAAAATTTATTTCAAATCCTTTCTTGACTGCTCTAAACATACATAATCCCAAAAATTGACTTGTGGGACTTTTTACCCCTAATCACTCAGCTTTGGAGCTAAACTCAGCAGCTATTTGCCATCCAGGAGATGAAGACTGAGTCACTTTCTTCACCCTCAGCTCTCAGTAATTTAAAAGAACTTGGGCAGGGACACCTGGATGGCTCAGTTGGTTAAGCAGCTGCCTTCGGCTCAGGTCATGATCCCAGCATCCTGGGATCGAGTCCCACATTGGGCTCCTTGCTCGGCAGGGAGCCTGCTTCTCCCTCTGCCTCTGCCTGCCACTCTGCCTGTGCTCGCTCGCTCTCTCTCCCTCTCTCTCTGACAAATAAATAAATTTAAAAAAAATAAAAGAACTTGGGCAGTTACAACAAGAACATGAAATATGGACATCTATACCTTCTCTGTCTCAACAAAGTAGTGAAATGCAAAATTTCTACTTCATCTCATTGTCTCTGGTTTCCTGTTACATGAAGGCAACAAAACAATAATTTCTTTGGACCCCCAGCACACCCTCTACAGAACACTAGTTGGCCAATGGTGCTCTCTAACTGTGCTGGGTAAAGGGTACCCGGTATGATGGATATAATGGATGAAAACAAGGAAGAGTGACTATTCTCTGAATCTAGTGTGAGGGCCTGATTTTATGTAGAGGCACAGACTTCATGGAGACTTTTCATGTAATGTTTGGTGAGGATTCTGTTTCCTAATGCCCACCTATAGCTGCTATCACCCTTGCCTAAACTCCTATGTTTTTGTAAGTAGAGAAAGCCCATTTCTCCTGGTAAAATAGCATGCCACCATTAATCACAGAATTTAGAAATAATTTATAAGCTCTTGCATACTTTTGTGTGGTCCTTCAGCTGTTACTGTGGACTTCTCATGCAAAAATCTCATTGCTCTTCTAGCAAATAAATGACTTGCCTAAAATGAATGTACAAGTCACTTTGTCACCAAAATTTCACATTGAGGTGATATGTCACAGATATCAGACCATCTTTTGAATTGCCCAGATTGAAGCAAGAGCTCAGAAGTAGCAACTTCACTGAACCAAACTTTATTACCAGCATAGCCTGATATGTTCTAATTTTTTTCCTCAGAGGAAATAAAATTATCATCTATATGTTTATAGGCCATGAGATAACAACTTGGCCTTGACATTTTTAGGTCAGAATTATTCAACCATTTTGGTTTGTTTATTTGTTTTGGTTTGTTTGTTTTTTGTTTGTGTGGTTAAGCAAAGCCCAGAATGCTTCCACCTCTACACTCTTTTTTTCAATTTAATTTAATTTAATGTGTGTGTGTGTGTGTGTGTGCCAAAATTCACCACACCCAGTACATACCCTACTTAATACCCACCACCAGGCTCACCCAACCCCCCTCCCCCTCCCCTCCAAAACCCTCTGTTTGTTTCTCAGAGTCCACAGTCTCTCATGGTTTGTCTCGGCCTCCAATTTTCCCCAACTCACTTCTCCTCTCCATCTCCCAATGTCCTCCATGTTATCTCTTACGCTTCACAAGTAAGTGAAACCATATGATAACTGACTCTCTCTGCTTGACTTATTTCACTCAGCATAATCTCCTCCAGTCCCATCCATGTTGATACAAAAGTTGGGTATTCATCCTTTCTGATGGAGGCATAATACTCCATTGTATATATGGACCATATCTTTACCCATTCATCTGTTGAAGGGCATCTTGGTTCTTTCCACAGTTTGGTGACTGTGGCCATTGCTGCTATGAACGTTGGGGTAGAGATGGCCCTTCTTTTCACTACATCTGTATCTTTGGGGTAAATACCCAGTAGTGCAACTGCAGGATCATAGGGTAGCTCTATTTTTAATTTCTTAAGGAATCTCCACACTGCTTTCCAAAGGGGATGCACCAACTTGCATTCCCACCAGCAGTGTAAGAGGGTTCCCCTTTCTCAATCTTATTCTTTCGAAAAAACAGCTTCTAGTTTCGTTGATGTGTTTTACTATATCTCTAGTTTTTAACTCATTGATCTCTGCTCTAATCTTGATTATTTCTCTTCTTGTGCATGGGGTTGGCTTAATTTGTTGTTGATTCTCCAGTTCTTTAAGGTGTAAAGAGAGCTGGTGTATTCTGGATTTCTCAGTTTTTTTGAGTGAGGCTCGGATTATGTATTTCCCCCTTCGGACTGCCTTTGCAGTATCCCATAGGTTTTGTACCAATGTGTCTTCATTCTTATTGGCTTCCATGAATTGTTTAAATTCTTCTTTGATTTCCTGGTTGATCCAAACATTCTTAAGCAGGGTGGTCTTTAGCTTCCAAGTATCTGAATTTCTTCCATGCTTTTTCTTGCGGTTAAGTTCCAGTTTCAAAGCACTGTGGTCTGAGAATATGCAGGGAATAATCTCAGTCTTTTGGTATTGTTTAAGCCCTGATTTGTGACCAAGCATGTGGTCTATTCTGGAGAAAGAACCATGTGCGCTCAAGAAGAATGAGTATTCTGTTATTTCAGGGTGGAATGTTCTGTATATATCTATGAAGTCTATCTGGTCCAATGTGTCATTCAATGCTCTTGTTTCTTTATTGATTTTCTTCTTGGATGATCTGTCTATTACTGAGAGTGGCTAAGATCCCCTACTATCAATGTATTCGTATTAATATGAATCTTCATCTTGATTAACAGTTGTCTTATGTAGTTGGTTGTTCCTGCATTGGGGGCATAAATATTTACAATTTTTAGATCTTCTTGGTGGATAGACCCATTAAGAATGATGTAGTGTCCTTCTTTATCTCTGACTACAGTCTTAAGTTTAAAATATAATTTATCTGATATGAGAATCACTACCCCAGCTTTCTTTTGAAGCCCAATGACAAGAAAGATGCTTCTCCATCCCTTCACTTTCAGTCTGAATGTATCTTTAGTTGCCAAACGGGTCTCTTGTAGAGACAGTGTCTTATCATTTTATTCAATCTGAAACCCTGTGTCATTTTGTGGGAGTGTTTAGGCCGTTCACATTGAGAGTAATAATTGAAAGATAAGTTTTTATTGACATCATGTTGCCTGTGAAGTCCTTGTTTCTATAGATTGTCTCTGGAAATTTCTGTTCTATGTTACTCTTGGTTTCCTTCTTCTTTTATAGAACCCCCTCCCCCCCTTAATATTTCTTGTAGTTCCGGCTTGGTGGTCATATACTCTTTCAAACCTCTTGGGTCTTGGAAGCCCTTAACTCACCATCCATTTTGAATGTCAACTCTACACCTTTATTTTAAGAGCTCTTCCTTCCTTTTTCTCCTCATTTAAACATAAGGGATGCTTCCAAATGTGAATGACAAAGTTGCCAAAATGGTGATTAATATTTCCTTCAAAGCTGATAGAACAGTCTCTCCATATCACCAGCCAATGAAGCACTGAACACTTCGAATGAGATTTGTATTACGTAGAGTTCTATTTGTTTCAATTTATAATGAATTGAGTTTTTCAGATGGAAATGAAAGCAAGAATTGATTCATTATGAGAGCACCACACTGGGGAAGGGAACGAAAAGACTCTATTCCAATCTTTGGTCTTTGCTGCATGTTCCTTGGAGAATGACAGTTCTTTCTTCACATGTTACTGAGCAGATCCGTTTTATAGATTAAGAATGGCAGGGATAGACTCCTGCAGGGTGAGACTCCAGGATATCAGTGCAGGCAAAGAATGACATGTGTTGGGGCACCTGGGTAGCTCAGTGGGTTAAAGCCTCTGCCTTCGGCTCAGGTCATGATCTCAGGGTCCTGGCATCGAGCCCCGCATCGGGCTCTCTGCTCTGCGGGGAGCCTGCTTCCCTTCCTCTCTCTCTCTGCCTTCCTCTCTGCCTACTTGTGATCTCTGTCAAATAAATAAAAAAAATCTTAAAAAAAAAAAAAAGAATGATGTGTTATAATCTAATGATAGCCAACACCTCCTCTTGCTCTCCTTGGTGTTGTTTGCAATTGAATAGTTCTTCTTTGCTTGCCCCCTTCCTTGTTTGTCACTTAGCATTCTTATTTCTAGGTTTCCATTTTAAGCCTCCATATTTCCCATATGATGTACTCTTCTTGGATGAAAGCACATTCCCCTCCATTCTGAGACTCCTGAATGGCATACCAATAAAAAGTTCAACTTCAAAATGTTCAAAACTGAATGTACCTGATTTTGCATATTCCTCCTCTGTTTCCTGTTTCAGAGAATGTTACCAGCATCTTTTCAAAAGTACAAGCCAGGAACTCAAGAAAATATATTTGATTAAATATGAAGAGAGAGGGAAAAAAGTAGACTCAGCCTACAAATCTCTAAATGATTTAACTTTAACGTGCTTTTTCTCCCCTCCCCACCTCCTTGAGGGTAGTCCTTTACTCTCAAGTATGAGAATGAATTTAGCACAAACTCATTCCTATTTCCTAAATTACTGAAATAATCTTCCAACTCTTTTTACCTTTATTCATCACCATCTAGAAGCCATAGTTCATGTCACAGCATAAGTGAATCTTCAGAAAACATATCTATTTGTATCGCTTCCCTACATAAATTTGTTGTCTTTCCATTATTCTCAAGATCATGTTTAAATTCACTAGCTTATTATATAAGAGGGGTTTATAGTAAATAGAAACATGGCTCATTCCTTCATGGAGAGTAGAGTTCAAAGTGGGGAGGGGGTGGATAGAGAAGTAAATCAAAGGTTACATTTTTGTGTGAGTATACTGAGTGATGAGTATACTGATAAAGACATGAATCTGTGCTGTGGGAGCAAGTAGAGGAACCCTCACTCAGACTAGTGTTCAAGAAGTAAGATGGGAGGAGGGAATATTTGAGCTGGGTTTTGTTTTGTTAAAGTTTTTATTTATTTATTTACTTGAGAGAGAGAGAACACAAGCATGGGCAGAGGGAGAAGCAGATTCCCCACTGAGCAAGGAGCCCAACACCGGGGCTTGGTCCGAGGACCCTGGGATCATGACTTGAGCCAAAAGCAGACGCTTAACTGACTGAGCCACCCAGAAGCCCTGGGTTTTATAAAGTAAGTAGGGACTAGTTAAATGGAGAATAGGCAAAGGCATATGGTACTTGGTGTTTGCTAAGAAAAAATTACGTAGTCTAAATTATGTATGTATATATGTTTGCATAATTTCACACTGTATCATAGATATCTACCAAGATCAATTAGGCCACCTACAAACATTTGTGAGATGTGACTATTCTAGATCTTGTCTCTGAAAGGTGAGTTAGAGTCCATGATCATTCTATCAATGAAAACTTGGGAATTCAGAGATATAAATATTAACAAGGATCAGAAATTTACTTGCAGCTATAGATGGGCAAACTTCTTATGAATAATTGAAACAATGGATAAGGATTCTAATAATGTAATTGGAGGTTCCCTCTTAAGCAGCAGAGATCAGGAGGGGTGCCTGCATGGTTCTCTCAGTTGCAAACTTCTAACTCTTCATTTTGGCTTAGGTCATGATCTCAGGGTCATGAGCTCTATGTTGGGCTCCCTGCTCAGTAGGGAGTCTCTTGAGAGTCTCTCTTTGCCCACCCCGCCCCGAATTCTCATTCTCTCCCTCTCTCTCTCTCTCCCAAATAAATAAATCTTTTTAAAAAATAGAGATCTGGAATTACAGTTGTTCTAAACCATATATCAACTCCCTATCATTTTTCAGGAAGTAATTTCAGAGTTCTCCAGCCTGTGCCTCATTATCTATCAAGCATAGTACAGTATGGCAACATCCTCTTCTGTTAGAATATTTTATCATTCTTCTGGTAGATATGTATTATCCATGGCATTCTGAATATTTAATTTTACAACTAAAATATTCAGTTTTTATGGCCCGATTGTGAGGAACATCATAGGTCAAAAGTTTATATGGATTTCCCAGAATTAAAAGTAGATTTTGGTATAAAATATAAAACACACTGTCAGGATAATGTTGCATTCATCTTTCCACATCTGCCACCTATAGCCTTTATATGAAGTAGGTATTGTTGGTGTTATTTTTGGTAAAGGGCTGAAATCAGAGGAAATTGAAAAATGCTGGACAGGAAAAAGAACTTTCTTGTGAGTCCTATAAATCTTGGACAAAATTGAACCCCTGGGAAACTATTTCATGTCCCTTATCTAGCTCATTGGTTGCCCAGGTGTAAATAAAATTTCCCAGGTGGTTGATTAGACTGTATAAATCACCCTAGGACTCGATGGGCCACACTATTCAAAGAGTCAGTAATACAAGATCAGTTTGATCTGTTATAAGGATTTTTGCTCCCTTATTAACATATCTACCTCATTTTATGTATTTTTTTAAGATTTTATTTATTTATTTGTCAGAGAGAGAGAGAGAGAAAGAGAGAGAGAGAGCACAGGCAGACAGAGTGGCAGGCAGAGGCAGAGGGAGAAGCAGGCTCCCTGCCGAGCAAGGAGCTTGATGTGGGACTCGATCCCAGGATGCTGGGATCATGACCTGAGCCGAAGTCAGCCGTTTAACCAACTGAGCCACCCAGGCATCCCATATCTACCTCCTTTTAGAATTCTTCTAGAATTAACTGGAAGGCAATGGTGCACTCAGCTCTGGTCTTTCCTGATGCCAGTGAACTCCCCCGAATTTCCTCATATTGATTATTGTGTATCAAACACATCTGTCCTCTCTCGAATAATCACACCACTTGTAAAGTATGCTCCACACTGATGCAAACTCTAGGAAGCACACTTAAGCTGCCTATTTCTGCTCCTCTCTCCTGCCTGGTGACTGGTGACTGGTTGATGTCTTAATTTCTCAATTAACTCATCAATTTATAAACCACTCTCTCCAGAAGGTGCTAAGATTTGACTAGCTAATAGTTGTAAAGGGAATATAGAATCCAAATAGGAAAAAAAATTAAAGTTGATTATTCAATTTTTATAAAGAATAATGACACAAATAAAAATTCATTCTATGTTTGTTCACTCTTAAAACCAATGACAGCCATAAATACAAGTTGAGTGATTTTTCCTAATAATATACCTCTTTACTCCCAAGGGAAACCAAAGGGCTTGATAAGTATATCAAAATGAAATAGTGGACATATGGGAGAGAGGGGGAAGGAAAAGAACCTTAGTTTTGACTGGCTTTATCATTTTTGTTGTCTTTTTATAACCCAGGAGAATGACATTTCTCATTAAAAGGCCATATTGCTGGAACATAATGTGAGCTAATTCTTTTCAGTATTTTTTTTTTGTATAAAAGACCTGAGAGTTAAAAACTTAATGCTATCTTGCTTTGATTTTTCATTCACTCACTATATATCCTTAATGTTATTTATTTTATCACATTGAAAAACATAGCTCTATGCCGCCCTTAAGATGAAACTTATCTCATTCATTAGAACATGAGCTCTATGAGAGCCATTTCTCTGTGTGTTTTGTTCTTTGCTATAACTGTATACTTAGGACCAAATCTAGCACATAGTAGGTGTTCAAAAAACAATGAATAAATGTGTGAACAGACAAATAAATAGATAATTGAATGAATGAGTAGAAAGTTCTGAATTGGTAGAGGTCAGAAAAATAAAATTCTGGTATATCTCAGACACATACTTGATCTCTGACCATGATCAAATAATTTACCTTCTCTGGACTATAACTTCATCGTTAAAATGTCATCCCTTCTAAATCAAAAGAGTAAGTCAAGTTGTGTAGTTTGTTTTAAAAGTAGAAGGAAGATCTTTACTTTGGATATAAAGTTATATCCAAAGTATGTATATTGCATAGTATATGCATTATGTATATTGCATAATAAATTCAGCTACATATAAATATCACTAAAGATAACGTGAACATTTGTGAATCTTTGATCATAGAAATAAGTGTTAGGACCAAAATGCTACTTTATCTGACAAGCAACTCTACTTTTTCCTAAATCTCTGGTTTCTGTTTATTAATACTGTTTTCAGTCAACAAGTCACTTTTGGTATCATAAGCATGTGATTGTAGCAGTATGTCAATGCAATGGACTGTCAAAAAATATACTGGTGCAGAGTTTGGTTATTTTGAAGAAGTTGGAGATTCCTGTGGAGGGACACATCTCTATAAGAAAAAGTACTCTTTGGTAAAAATGTCACATGAAAAGATGCTGAACAGCACTCGTCATCAGGGAAACACAAATCAAAAGGACAATGAGCTATCACTTCACACCTGTCAGAATGGCCCAAATCAACAACACAAGAAACAACAGGTGTTGTGAGGATGTGGAGAAAGGGAGACCCTCACGCAGGAAGACTGGTGCAGCCACTCTGGGAAATAGTATGGAGGTTCCTCAGAGTTAAAAATAGAATCACCCACTGATCCAGCAATTACACTACAAGGTATTTACCCAAAAATACAAAGATACTAAGTCAAGGAGATTCATGCTCCTCAGTGTTTATAGCAGCATTCTCTACAATGGCCAAATTATGGTGAAAATAGCCCAGATGTCCACCAAATGACAAATGGATAAAGAAGCTTGCTTGCTTTCTTTCTTTCTTTCTTTCTTTCTTTCTTTCTTTCACGCCCTAATGTCCACCAACTGACAAATGGATAAAGAAGATAAATGTATCCATTTGTCAGTTGGTAGACATTTGGGCTATTTCCATAATGTATATAATGTAATATTACTCAGCCATAAGAAAGGATGAAATCTTGCCATTTGCAATGATGTGGATGGAGCTAGAGAGTATTACGCTATGGGAAATAAGTCAGTCAGAGAAAGACAAATTCAGATTTCACTCATATGTGGATTTTAAGAAACAGAACACATGATAATGGGAGGGAACAAGAGAGGCAAACTGAGAAATAGTCTCTTAGCAAACTGATGGTTAGAGGGGAGGTGGATATGGGGATGAGGGCACTTGTGATGAGTACCAGGCGCTGTATGGAAGTGTTGAATCACTATATTGTACAGCAGAATCTCATATTAAAGTGTATGGCAACTAATGGGAATTTAAATTGAAACCTTAAAAAACAAAAATTAAAACAATAACACTTCCATTTGAAGAAAAAGTGAAAAGTGATCTAAGCACCCTATTCTGTAATTCTTTCACCTGGTTTTCTCTCATACCATTTATCACATGTGTTATTTGAGAACTCCCACCTGTAAAATGGAGCTACTTAAACTGCCAGCCTCATAGGGGTTTTGTGAGGACTGCATGGTATATTAAATATAAAATGCCCAAAATAATGTCTGGCATGTGCTAAGTTCTCAGTAGACGTTAATTGTTTTGATTTGATTATGATTACTCTGATCCTTGATCTGATTGGTCTCCGTACCCCCTAGATTCTGAATTCCTTGAGAGCAGAACACATGCTCATTTTTTGGCATACTCAAAGCACTTTATCATTATATTGAGCAAACGGCTGCTTTTTTAAATGCAGTGGGATCCAAATGTAGGCAACAGGTTTTTGTTTTCATTTTGTTTTAGTGTTTTACATATGTACAAATGAAAGGATGATGTTCTTTTATTCTTAAGACATGATGTGCTGTGCAGATGAGATTTAGAATTTTCAACTTGACAGCCGATTAACTACAAAGCCCTCTTCAGACACAGCATAATAAAGATTCATGGAAAATATGAGAAGGCAGACCATTGGCTCATTGAAGAGGGTATGCGGTATACAAGTCATTCTCAGGGGGTTACCTTAGTGTCCCTGGTGGACCCAAGCAGATGAAGGATAGCAATAACTGTCATAGTCATGGTACCCCTTCCTTATGTTTATATAGCACTTGATAACTTTCAAACATTACTCATATTCCTTGGCTACTAATCTCACAGGTGTATTGGGAAGATTTAATAAAACGTATTTAAGAAAACTTGCCCAGAGAGCCCGCAATATGTTATCACTTAATAAATAACAAAGTTTCCTTTGCTCCTTTGAACCTCCTTACAACTATCAGAAGCACATGGTGTCAAAGGTAGGGTCATTTTCTCCCTCACCTCCCGTGCTTCCACCCTAGTCCAAACCATCATCACAGCTTGCCTGGACCATTGCAGTAGCTTCCTCTTTTACTTTCCTGCTTCTTTTATGGCCTCCATTATTCACATAGCATGAATCTATTAAAAATACTAACCCAGATCTTTATTGCTTAGAACCAGTTTGCACTTAAACAGGGATCTTAGCATAAAATCCAAGCTGTGTTTTACAAGGCCCTGCATGATCTAGCTCTTGACTACTTCTTGTCTGTTCTCTGCCCCTCTCCTCACTGCTCACTGCTCTAGTCAATCTGAGTTCCTTTGTGTCCCTCTGCCCAGTTCCTGTAATTCAGCTGTGTGGACTTTACAGTTCCCCCTTTGCCTGAAAGGCTGTACCCCCCCAGCTTTACTTGCCTGCCTCTTTTGCAACATGCATGTTTCAGCTCACAATCAACCTCCAAGGAGAACTTCTAGGGACCTATAAGAAGTAGCCCACTGTGACCCACTATTACCATAGCACCCTGTTTACAAAGTGGCTTCTCAGTAAAATTTGATTTTCCTTTTGTGCACACAAGAAAAAAAAAAAAACAGTCAAGAGAGATTAAGTGGCTTGGCCAAGCTTCTCAGCAGCATGCCTTGCAGAGAACCCCGATCTCAAGAACCCACGTGAAGTTCTCTTTCCACACTCACATCATGATGTATTACTTTTTCTACTAATACAGTTTCACCTGCCTAAGATGTCTGGACAAATGTCCAGCACAACTACCCCAAAATGGGTAATTCTCTGTTATAGAAGGGATTTCCTTTCAACTTAATACAAGGCTGATGGTGACCAAATGATGGCCAGTAAATAGTCCCCAACAGAAATGTATAGACCATAAGATATTAGAAATTTTGGGATCAGAAAGATTTTTTTATACTTTGTGAAAATTAAAAAAAAGAAAAAAAAACCCAAGCAGGATCCAATAGTGTCTATGGCCACTTACTCTGAATAGACAAGAAATGGCCATCACGTTGATGGGGTAGACTCTGTGGGATGTCTGTTATGTCTCAATAAGGCTATTACTAAAAATAATGATGAAATGTATTATTCTTCTAACCCCAGGCTTTAACATTAAATTAATTTAAATTAAAGGTGGGAGGGGTACTGAAAAAGCAGTTAGGCTGTGTCTCCTTCTCTATAAACTTGACTCCACTAATTGGGTCTCATGGCTGGGGAAACTTATCCTTTATGGCAGTGCTTGTTTATTGGAAGATCCTCCCTGGATTTCCTCATTATAAACCACTATAGCACATATTCTTCCCTTTGGGGAAAATTTTGCATATTTCTCATATAGTGTTTATTGTTACATTGCTTTATGAGGCAGCTGCAGAAACAGAATTGCATTTTTTTGGATCCCCAAAGGGAGGAGAAGATACTTATTTATGAGGCAATGGTGATAAGCCAGGGCCCATTTGAGGACAGAACTCACTAATAATCTTAAACAAACAGCTTTGTCCTGAGCTGAGGTGTGCCATCCCTGGGTGGCATCTGTCATGCCAGATTCTGGGTGACTGTGGAAACTTGACCAGAAGTTGCAAGACCTATCCCCTCCTGTTTCTGAGGCCATTAATCTCCCCACCTTGTGTGTCTGTTGTCTGCTGACAAAGAAACTAAGACCCTCCGGAGTACTTGGTCTGAGAAAATCCAAATGGTCTGAAGTTCGTTCTGAATAAGGCCTGACTCAAATGAGAAATCTGTAGAGCCACTCGAGTTCATTTTCTCATGGATCATAGCTCTGATGCCACGATACCTGTTTTTGCTATAAATACTTGATTCCCTTTCTTACCCATCAGCTAGGAAATAGTATTCAGCACTTAGAGGCCATGGGACTGAAACATGCCTTGCTCAGAAAGAGCAAATTCACTCAGGTTTATTAATCACTTCCCAAAATAACAAATGCCATAACTAGATGTCAGGTAATGATTTCAGATAAGATCTTGGTTGCCATAGGGAAAACAAAACAATAATGGTAAAGCCATCTATCTACATGCAATGGCATTGTCAGTACTAAGTAGCTCCTCTTCCACTGATACTTCTACACCCCCCCAACCATATAGACACACTCACAAACATGGCCCAGACCCTACTTTACCACAACTACAACTTCTTATCAAGGATCTGGACTGTAACTCCCTACCTGGGCAGACAAATGTCCCTGCTGCCTCCCACATGCCGGCTTCAGGATGTAAAACATACCACATAAGATGCCAAGATTTTCGACGGGAGTGTGATGACAGAAATATGGGAGCTGCCTTCAGCCATGTGGCTGCTTAGCCATCTGTTTTCTGGAAAAATCACTCACTATCTTTGGCTTTCTGGTCTATGTTATTCTCCTAGGTGAGAGGCCTTCCACTCAGTCATTGGATAGTTCTAGATTATCAGTTACCACTTGGTTCTCCAAAGATGATTGCAATTGTGTACCACTACTGTATTTTATGCAAATCAAAGTCCCATAGAGCTGATTCCCAAACTTTCAGATCCTAGATGAAAAACCTCAGAAATAGGTACCTAAACATCCCCAAAACATCAAATCAGTATCACAACATGCATTCATGCTGTAAGATGTCCAGTAAATAGCATGTTACTCGAAGTCAAATTATGTCGTTAAGGCTTAATCAAAAATAAGTTTCTTTGGGGAAGGGAATGAACCAACTGCAGGCCTTCCTGAGACAAAAGACAGAGATATTTTTCTCTGCTACTGTCAATCTCTTTAGAGCTAGGCTTCTCTTCTGTAAGACGGGGATTTACTTCTGGTTTTCCTGTGTAATCTTTTGAAGTCTCTCAGTTCCTGTACCAACGAATTCCTCTAATCTCGTTCACTGATTTCCTTTCTTGCAAAATTAACATTTTGTATTTAAGCATCCCCTTAATGATGTTCTCTCCTGTTCTTAGCTGCAGCCCACCTGGGGAGGCTAAAATAACACACGCCACATTAACACTTCTCTGCTGCGATTTTGATAACTGACACCTGTGCAGTCTAAGTAGCTCTTGACTTATTCCTTTCAGAATGTGTTAATAATTGTGGCCACATTTATTTTCCTCCAGATGTGAATTAAAAATGCCACAAGGGCCAATTTCGGTGAAAACTTGGAAGTGGATTAAGCTGCGCCCTGTCCTTCACTCTCCCCAAGCCTTTCCGGCATCTTTCAAGCGCACGCGTGGAGCATGTCCATCACTCTGAGAGCTGCTGGGCATCCCAGGAGCGAACCACAGTTGGCAAATTCCACTGCACGCACCTCGCAGTGCATCCTCTCCTAACTGCTCACGTCAGTAAACGCTCTGCTCTTTAAACCGCAACCATTGTCTCCTGCAAACAGAGCAAACAAATATTCAAATTGGTCCCCAGTGTAGGTGTCACAAAATAACAAGGCAGGACCATAATCCACTCTGCCATTTTCGTCCTTTAGAAACAATTTTTTAATCAACATTTGTAGTTTTACCAGCATTTCTCTTTCTCTAGGTTAATATTTAAAACAGCTTGTCAATTTGTGAGGCATTGGTGCTGTCTTCGTTAAAGTAAGTTCCTCTCCAGAGTCTCCACATCTCTTTGATGTGGCCCACCCCTAAGCGTGGGGGCTGGTAGTACATTAAAAATTTCTTTTAAGGAAAAAAAAAATTCTTTTAAGGCTATTTCTTTGTATTTCTTGGAAGCAGCTTTGCACTTCTTTATCCACATGAGATCAGATCTTCTTCTGCAGGTTAGCTCATAGCCAGAGCCTCTATCGATTTTGAAAGCTCATAAGGAAAGAAATCCCAGGAAGTAGTTGGATAGTTTAAATCAAGACACTCCTTTCTTGGTTATGCTGTTCAACCAGCTACCAGAACTGCCTTCCACCTTCACCCACCCATTTACTCATAAGCCAGTATCACAAGTACCTTTCCTCCCTTCCTACCCACATCTTCCTTCACACACCTACCCCTCCTCCACACACAAGGCCCCTTAAATATTAAAAAGCTATACACAGCCATATGAACTGAACACTAAGCCATATAATAGTATTAGTCTCTGGAGGGGACAGTTAAAAGCAGCCATAATAAGGGATTAAGAAGAGAATGAACTGCCTCTTTTTTTCAAGGCCTTTACCCTTTTTAGTGCAGTTGGGTTCCATTTAGCAAATGACCTCCTTCCGAAAACAAAGGGAAAATAATGACCAGGGCCCAGAAGGCTAAATTATGTCTCTCCCTCCAGAACTGTTAAGAACTCCCCTTGCCTCATGCTATGCTTGTGTAGAAGTAGATGCATAGCATTTATATTTCTACAGCCTTCCTTATTGTTATGATAACATAGTGATTTTTGTAATTGGCTATTTCCCTCTCTCCCTGGCCCAGGAGATTTCTGAGCCCCAGAAGAGAATGCTCTCCTCTTACAAAAGCTATTAAATTTGGAAAAGGAACTTCGTTAATGCAGCTGTTGGTTGTTAACATTTTTTAGGTTTCTTACAGAACTGACATTGAAAGAAAATACTTCTCCCACGAAAAAGGAGCATCCCCTGGTAAAGAACATCACCCACATCTATGGTCAGTGGCTAAAAGAAAGAATTCTCAGGTAAGTAGGGTCAAATTGACTTCATGGCAAGCTATTTTATGTTGCTAAGTGCGGAACAGGTATATAATTAGGGTTGGTTGGTTTTCTTAAGAACAGATACATAATTAAGGTTGGTTGATTTTTCCTAAGCTATCTTTGTTAAAAAGTTTGTATCTTGGGTCAGCCGTTCTGGAAACCTGAGCCATCCCTCCTCAAACATAGTCGTCTCTTAGAAAATATTCGGAAGGAAGAGCAGTCTCCTCAGTGAGCCCCTTCAATCCAGGCTTGCCCCTCCCCAGTTTTCCCTCCATATTGTAGACAGGGTAATACTTCCAAGATACTCAGCTGATCATGTCTATCTTGGGTTAAAAACCCATCAAACACTTCACAAAGGCTGAAGTTAAGGTGCAAATTCCTCACTCTATTTCTGACATATTTTTCCAGATTCACCTTTCACCATTTACTACCTTATCCCTAACACTCACTCGAGCCAACCTGAACTTTGAGGAAGGACAAAAGGCCCAGATGTTGATGGATTTAATAGACTGATATACCCTTCTCTGTGCATTTGGCCTGGTAATTACCCTGTTATCCTCCAGATCTCATTTGCAAAAATCACAACTTAGTGAAGAGTTATTCTGACCCCCTTAGATCAGACTGGGTTTGTCTCAGATGTGCCCCATACCCACCTTCCCCAGTCCATTGTATGCCCATTATTGTTCTTTTCGCATTTGAGCCTTATTGGGTTTTTTTTCCGCCTGTTTGCATTCTCCACTAACAGTAAGTCCCCTTGGGGCAAGGGAGGTATTTGTTTTGCAAAGGGATTGTATTACGTTCTTTTTTTTTTTTTTTTTTTGTATATCCTCATTATCTGGCACATATGATGAGTGAATGAATGAATATGTGAATGAATGAGTCCTAATGCTAGAAAAATTAGATGCTAGAGAAATGCTAGAGAAAGTAGATGGAAGGCCACCAGATGGCTGCAGCTTGGAAAGACTGGCTTAGTAGAAAAATTAATATCTCCATAGATGGAATCATTTCAGGCATCACAGAAGAAATTCCATCCAAAAATTCCAGCTTTATTTTCCCCACTCTGAATACATTTCTTATATGACTTCTGACACCTGAAATTCTACAATTAGAGATTCACTGAAAGACTTAGTTTTCTGTCTTCAATGAAATACCCATGGAAACTAACACTCCACATAGTATAAATGTATCCAAAATTACTGGGAGCAGTTCTGAGAAATCGGGGAGAATTATTTTACTTCATGTCTGAGAGCACAGGGAAGATTGAGAGGGTCCTGTTTTTCAAGAGCCATAAATGAAAGTTGAAGAAAGCAAATGAACCCAAACACTGAAAAATGTTGCTTTCTCTAGATGCCTAGTGGGGAATCATCAAGCTCTAAAAAGAGCAGACATTTCAGACTCCCCCCCTCCCGACTCCCTCTTCCATAATACCTTCCATTACTCTAAGATGCATATTCCATGTAAGGAGACCTCAGGAAATTAACTATCACTTGCTCAATTCCAGCAATATTTCTTGATGTGAAAATTCCATCATTTCTTGCCTAAATCCTTAATTCATTCCTTCAACAAATATTTATTGAGAACCTACTGTATGTCAGACACTCTTCTACTCTGAGACTTGAACAGATTTTTTTTTCCCCCTCCTAGCCTCATGGAGGCAGAATTCTTCCTGGATATAAGAGGAATTGGTTGAAAGCTTATTGAATAAAAGCCTTAATGCATGACTAAACAAATATTATTAAGGAACAACAACAACAACAACAAATATGAATGTTCTTGTTTTTTCTCTTGAATTTCCACAGAGGCAGTATATAATCGTGGTTAATACCTTGTGCCTGGAGTCAGAGATAAACCCAGGTTTCCATTCTGGCCCCATCACTTATGAGCTGAGTGAACTTGAGCAAGTTACTTTATTTCTCAGGACCTCAGTTTTCCCATTCTCACATGGATAATTTTATAGGATTTGACCTTATACAGTTGTGGTGGGCATTAAGAGAGAATGTCTAGGAAAACATCTGCAAATGAGACATCAACACCATGTCTGTCAAATGAAAGGAGAATTCAACACTGTTAGCTATTATTTCTTTTCTCCTAAGTTCCTAAATTGAATCAGTAAGAGGAAAGTTGATTACTACCAGTATCTGTTGCTTTTTAGTAAAAGAAATTTGCATAGTCCTAAGGAATGAAATGTTAATATTCTCAATTGTTAGATCTGATTCTCAAGGCAAAGCACTCTAACTTCTCCTGCCTTCCCAATGACAGCACCCTATTAAACAGAAAAGCTCACATCAGGGGATATGGGACAAATCAGCCCAATTTCTAAAAGATGCCACTTCCCCAGCATGCCTAGTGGGGAATCAGAATGCTCTAGAAAGAGCAAACAGTGAGTAAATGACCTTGGAAGATGACTATATAAGCAGCAATACTTTGTCCTAAGTGAGAATTACCCCTTCGGCAGAAAAGCACAAAGGCCTGTCTGATACAGACATCCCAGACACTCTAATTAAGTAATTATCTCTTGGGGGCGCCTGGGTGGCTCAGTGGGTTAAGGCCTCTGCTTTCGGCTCAGGTCATGATCCCAGGGTCCTGGGATGGAGCCCCACATCAGGCTCTCTGCTCCGCGGAGAGCCTGCTTCCTCCTCTCTCTCCCTGCCTGCCTCTCTTGCCTACTTGTAATCTCTGTCTGTCAAATAAATAAATAAAATCTTAAAAAAAAAAAAGTAATTATCTCTTGTAAACCAAATTCACCTCTTCCTTTAAAAGAGCATTTGCTTTTCTTTATTAATTTTACACCTGGAAAATACACACACACACACACACACACACATATATAAATATTTTTCCCCTTTGGGCATGGTCTCAGAAGAAGAAGAAATATTCTTCCTTATAATGGAAAGGCTTCAAAAAAGTTGATTCTCCTTGTGATACAGGAAATACAGGTTTGGAAAGGCTGTATGATCCTGACCAACACTTTTCATAAATGTTCATTTTATTAAAATCACTTGTCTTTCTCACAGGACAGTGGAAGAAATCTACACTTTAAATATGATTTATTTCTGTTTCCCATAGGAACTTCATATTCATATATATAGTTTCACATTAAAGTATCTTCTTTTTTTTTTCTTTTTTAAAAGATTTTATTTATTTGACAGAGAGAGATCACAAGTAGGCAGAGAGGCAGGCAGAGAGAGAGAGGGAAGCAGGCTCCCTGCTAAGCAGAGAGCCCGATGCGGGACTCAATCCCAGGACCCTGAGATCATGACCCAAGCCAAAGGCAGCGGCTTAACCCACTGAGCTACCCAGGTGGCCCTAAAGTATCTTCTTTTTTTTTTTTTTTTTTTTTTGAGATTTTATTCACTCATTTGACAGAGAGAGATCACAAGTAGGCAGAGGGGCAGGCAGAGAGAGAGGAGGAAGCAGGCTCCCCGCCGAGCAGAGAGCCCGATCTGGGGCTCGATCCCAGAACCCTGGGATCATGACCTGAGCCGAAGGCAGAGGCTTTAACCCACTGAGCCACCCAGGTGCCCCTAAAGTATCTTCTTAATATACTTTATGTATAATATATGTCAGAGAGAGAGAGAGGATGTTAATGCCTCTAAGAACCTAAAGTTCTCTGCTCCTTTCCTCCAAGGATCTTCCCTGAAAAATTGCATAAAACTCCAATTAGCATAATCTACTGAGAGAGAGGCACAAAAACAGTTTTGTTTTACAGATTAAATGGAAGACATATCTTATTTTCTCTAATGGGCTGACTTGAATAAAAGAAATGAGCAATGAGTCCATGGCTTTTCTACCACTAATTCTGCATCAAGGATGGTTAGGTAGTATTTTATAAAATTTAACTTGTGGGTACAAATTTTAGACATCATTTGAAAATCATTTTACTTTGTGATAATTGTCTTTAAAAATGATTAAGTGCTATTTCAGTCTCTACAACAATTTAGCAGACTGCTTTTTTGCCAAAGTGTCCTTTCAAAAAGATTAACATGGAGCTTTCTTTTTATGAGGACTTCTGGGAACTTCTCTATTCAGTCTGACCTGGCCACCTAGCTCACTTCCTGGTTTGTAGAAGATGATGATGGCTGGTCAACTTTCAAGTTTGTTTCCAGCTATAAAACCCAGTAGCTTAAAAGGTGTTCTCCTGAGGCTTTCTGGATATTATTTTACCGTTTTTAACTTGTTCATCCTGCAACATTAACATCAACCACATTTATGTTTTTTTTTTCCATGAAATGAGCATAAATGAAAGCAATAATACAAAGAGGGTACAATTAAAAAAATTATAATTGAGTCAGTTGGACTCAGCATGTTGACTATTTCAAAATACAAGTTATTACTATTGTAATAACTTGAGATAAAACTAAGGGTTTGTGTAAGTTAGAAATATTACCAGGAGACCAAAATGGCAAAACAAAAATTAGACATTGTGTTCAGAATTTTGTTTTTCACATCAAGACTCTGAAATATTTCATTTGTACTTAAATCCTCAATAAGATAACTAGGCTTTGGACTAGAGTTATAATAAGGTAAAATCGGTTTATACTAATAAATATGACTATATTATACTAAGTTTATCAGACTAAATCCTAGAAATATAAAAATTTACGTCTTTTCTAGTCCCTTCATAATTTTGCTTTTTTTATAAGTGTCTTTCAAACTAGTGTTTTATAGAACATATGTTTGAATGACATTAATAAATAACCCAGAAAAATATTAAGTGATCCAAAGTCAAATACATCTTGGAAAGATGACATATTCCATTTCCCTTGGACTTACAATTCCTATTAACATATTAAAATCTCTGAGTAGCCCTGAAATAAGGATGCTCACTCAAAATGTTGAATCTGATGTTCTTAAAATTAGTTGATTCTTAAACACGCTTTTTTTTTCTTTTTTCTTTTTTTCTTTCTTTCTTTCTTTGTGTGTGTGTGTGTGTGTGTGTGTGTGTGCCAGTACCATACTGTCTTGATGATGGCAGCTTTGTAACAGAGCTTGAAGTCTGGAATTGTGATGCCACCAACTTTGGTTTTCTTTTTCAACATTCCTCTGGCTATTGTTAGGTCCCCCAATAATGGGTCCGTGATTAAAGGAGCGAGACTGATACAAAGGAAGGTCAAGCAAAGCTTTATTTTGCGCCAAGCATCGAGAATCAAACCGACCATCAAACAGACCAGTCGGGGACGCCTCTTATAGAGAGGGCGACCCCTCCCTGCCTTACAGACTAACTTTTATGGAGCAAAGGCCATGTGGTTGGGCCTGGCCCCACACAGGTGGTGAATGAAATTGTAACACACAGAGAAAGATGCACAGTCATGCTAGGTCACACATGGGTGGCCAATTGAATTACAATTTACCCTATAGTAGCTATTTGAACTAGCCTATCACCTTGGTCAGAATTGGCACCCAAAAGGCGGGGCCCACCCTCCTTGGTAGCTAGGGAGACAGTATGCGTGCTTACTGATTGGATGTCTCCACCTGACCCGACTCAGCCCTGCATTGGGGCTGTTATCTACACCTGACCTGACCCACCCTTATATTTGGGCTTTGTTACCAGGGACTGGTTTCCCCGACTTGCTTTTAAGTAAGTTCCCCAGGGGGTCAGGGTTAGTTTAAGTTTTACTGCATAAACAACAGAATGGCTGTTCAATGGAGGTGGGGCCACTCTGGCTAAATAGGCCCTTAGAGCTATTTGGGGTCTTTTCTGGTTCCATATAAATTTTAAGATTATTTGTTCCATTTCTTTGAAAAAAGTTGATGGTATTTTGATAGAGGTTGCATTAAATGTGTAGATTGGTCTAGGTAGCATAAATATTATCACAATATTTGTTCTTCCAATGCATGAGCATGGAACATTTTTCCATTTCTTTGTGTCTTCCTCAATTTCTTTCATGAGTACTTTATAGTTTTCTGAGTACAGATTCTTTGCCTCTTTGGTTAGGTTTATTCCTAGGTATCTTATGGTTTTGGGTGCAATTGTAAATGGGATAGACTCCTTAATTTCCCTTTCTTCTGTCTTGTTGTTGGTGTATAGAAATACAACTGATTTCTGTGCATTGATTTTATATCCTGACACATTACTGAATTCCTGTCTGAGTTCTAGAAGTTTTGGAGTGGAATCTTTTGGGTTTTCCACATAAAGTATCATATCATCTGCAAAGAGTGAGAGTTTGACTTCTTCTTTGCTGTTTCAGATGCTTTTTATTTCTTTTTGTTGTCTGATTGCTGAGGTTAGTACTTCCTAGTATTATGTTGAATAGCAGTGGTGATAGTGGATATCCCTGCCGTGTTCCTGACGTTAGGGGAAAAGTTCTCAGTTTTTCCCCATTCAGAATGATACTTGCTCAGTATTTCCTAAAGTAATTTCTTTGGAAAAGAGTTCCCAAAATTATCCCAGAAAAAAAATCTGGCTAAGAATGTTTATAATTTTGACATGGCATAGTCTTCCTGAACATAGCACATAAAATAGCTAATAACCTATTTTTTACCTCATGTACAGAAACAAATTTGGAAAATGGATAATTAATTTGAAGAGCCACCTACATTATTAGTGGCAGACATAAGGTTAATATCACCAAAATGCAAAGAAGTCTTATGAGTCAATTAAAAATAAAACAATGGGGGCACCTGGATGGCTCAGTGGGTTAAAGCCTTTGCCCTCAGCTCAGATCATGATCCCAGAGTCCTGGGATTGAGCCCTGCATCTGGCTCTCTGCTCAGCAGGGAGCCTGCTTCCTCCTCTCTCTCTGCCTACTTGTAATCTCTGTCAAATAAATAAAAACTTTAAAAATAAATAAATAAATAAATAAAACAATGAACACATTAATAGACTCCCAAGCAAAATATCTAAAAGGATATTTTTAAAAACACAGTCATCAGTGAACATTGGAAAAAATGTTTAATCTCACAAACAGAACAATACAATGTCTAATATTAATAAGACTGACAGATTTCAGAGTTACTGAGAATGATTTGAGATGGTCAAATTTATGCAGTTTTAATGACTATATAAATTGTTGAAACATTTCTCGGGAATGATAGAATTTTTATTTCAAACTATGCATTCACATTGATCCAGAAATTTAATCTAAGAAAAGTACAAAAATTAAAAGTATTCTGAAATATGCTTAAGGCACTAATATTTATAACAATTTAAAACTTAAAACAACATAAGTGTCCATCAATAGGGGAATTGGACAAATTAATTACAACACAAAGTTAATGGAACATCATGCACCTGCTTAAAACTACAGAGATTTTAAAAATCTAAATGGATGTCTAAGACATATTTTTGAGTGAATTAGTAAATACACATCACAGAAATAGACAACTAAATGCATTGTTGTCAGATGACTGGAATGAAGGAGGTTTGCCAGATTGTTGACAGTGTGTGCTATGGATGGTGGTATGGCTGTCTTCCCATACCCCTTAGCTTTCATTTTTTCCTGTACAAGCTCGACAGTATTCTGCACAAATTTCTGGAACTCTGTCCCCCATCTTTCTCTAGCCCCATATATGGAACAATCTGAAAGTAAGGAAAAATAAAGGCTTAGAGTAGACACCTCAGCCAATGATATGTGGTCTGGGGAAAATAGACACTCCAGCTCCTTCCTCTGAGGTAGAATGGTTACAGTTCTGAGGCACATTCCTCACTCTTCCAGAGGCCTTCAGCAAATCTAATTGCACTCAGCAGTAACCTACTTGTTCAGGCTCCTTCACTGGATTTTTTGTCTTGACTAAATTCCATGCTCCCCTAAGAGTCCTTCCTGGGATCTCCTTCCACATAAGCCAGTTGTACTCAAATTACCATAGCTGTCACTTGAAGAAGCCTAAGAAATGAGCCATTTGAACACTTTTTTTCTTTATACTTTTGGTGCTGCTAAAATCTTTTTCTATAGGTGTCTTAACATGTACACATACAAAATTTCTGTGGTCCTCAAAATGGGATACTTACTCTCATGCTCTTGATTTATAAACATGCTGTCTGTGAATGAACTGCTCATATCACACAGCCCTAAAATGCTTCTTCTAAACCCTTAACTATTGCTTCCTAGAGGCAGCCTATCCTCCTCACTAACCTAAAAGAGAGACGTTTCTAGCAGCATTCAGCATATCTCCTTCCCCAAGACTGCAGTGGTCATTAGCACAGTGCTTGGCATGTGGGTAGTACTCAGTAATATTTAGTAACTGTGTGAATGAATGAATGAATGAATGGTGCAGAAGCTAGCTGTTGCAGCCTCTGAATTTCTGCTTCTGAAACACCCTTTGTCCTGGGAGCAGTGAAATTATTCTGGGGATAAGACATCTTTCATCAAATATCTCCCTGAGCCATCTGGTTGCTAAACACTTGGGCTGGCATATGGCCTGTATAAGGTACTTAAACTCCCCAAGACTCAGTTTCCTCTGCTTTCCAATGATGTCATGTTGACGTGCAGATTACAGATCACTCATGTAAAGCACCCACAGTGTATAGTGATGAGTTTATACAGTATTAACTCCTGGAGAGAGAGGTTTTGGGAATGTTCCCTTCTTCAGAGATGAACCAGGATGTAGTCAGGCTTTGAAGACTGACCAACTTTACATTGTACTAAGTGATGTAGTCCTTTGTTAGGAAAGTCTGTTGGCAGAGCGGTAGGTTGGAATTCAGAATTGTTGCTAACCTGGGAATTGCCTCTTGTTTGCTCTTACCTAACCAAGAAATGAAAGACGGCTTGCTTTTTGAACTCTTTGCTGAAGTTGAATTCCCCAAATTCTAGGTTCCCAACTCTCTTTTCCATTTCTGTGGGCTTCTTATTGTCCTGACCCCCCATTTTAAAAATAATATTTTTAATTGAAATGCGGGTGGCATATGTTGAATTAGTTTCAGGTATACAACGTAGTGATTCAACAATTACATACATTATGAATTGCTCACCAGAATGTGTATCACCAGATCATTGAGTATAATCCCTAGGCTGTACTTTTCATCCCTGTGATTTATTCACTTTATAACTGGAAGTTTGTACCTCTTAGTTCCCTTGGTCCATTCCACCCCTCTCCCCACCAGCCTCCCCTTGGTGACCACTAGTTTGTTCGCTATATTTTTGAGTTTCTTTCTTTTTCATTGCTGTTTGTTTATTCACTTGGTTCGTGTGTATGTATTTAGATTCCAGATATAAATGAAACCATACAGTATTTGTCTTCCTCTGTCTGGCTTATTTCACTGAGCATAATACCTTATAGTTTCAACCACATTGTTGAGACCCTCCATTTTTAAAGCAGAGTTTTATAAAAAAATGTCAATATGTCCCTTTTGTCTTGGACTGCAGTGGAGCAAACTTTTCATTACTTTGTATCATAAAATCATTTTAAGGACCTACAAATATATGTATGTCATCTAATTTCAGGAAGCCTCTAGAACCCTGTTTATCCACATTTAGAAAGGGCAGAAACATCTTTTCTCTGCTATATAAAATTACCATTATTAAATAACAGTTATAAAGAGCTGCCCTTCTCCCTGCAGGGTATGAAAACTGCTAGAAACGTCCTCTATCATTTTAAAGGTATCTCTAACTAGCTTGTCTAGAGACGTACGTTATGTAAGAAAACCCATGGATGGAAAAAGTTTCACACCTGTAAAGGTAAGTTGGAGCTCCTAAACATGCTTCCTGGTTGACAGTAGGCTTTGTCTCATTTGCCTTTGTGAGCCTCTCTGCCTGTCTGTCTCTCAATTCTCTCTCTCCAATTTGTTTGGCCTCTATGCCTGTCTTTCTATTGTCTCCTATTTTGACTTCTCTGTTTGGAAGTGAAAACATCTCCTTTGTGACTGCAGAGGTGGGACTTCAGAGTTAGTGTAGTAGGTTTGTGTTTGTGTTAGTTTGCGCTTGATCTAACCCCATTTCCAGGATCCTTGTCCATAGTCTGACTTTCCGTGAAGTGCACACGTATGTATGCATACCTGACACTGTTGTATTTGCTTTAGGGAGTATTGCCTTAGACATAGACTAGATGACTCTTTAAGGCAGAGCAAAACATTAAAATCACCTGTAAGAGGAAAACTAGCATAAACCTTATAGAGTGTCATTACAGAGCTCTATACACGGATAAAATGATTTTTATGTTAGGCTTACAAAATATTCCTGCACTTCATGATTGATTCCATATCAGTGTCCCAGAAATATGGAGGGACACAAAAGGTTTGGAAAGGATTCAGAGGAGATTATTAAGATGAGCTGAATTTGCAGAAAAGAAGCCAGATGGCTAATCTAATATTAGCAGTGGGTATATAGAGTGTGGTGAGTGATGGGGAACAGGGCTCACCTCAACCACAGCTTCACTGTTGGCAAAAATGGAGACATTTTCAGGAAAGGAGGAAGAAAACATTGTTCTGATACTGGTAATTCTGTCTTGAAATGTGTGTGTGTGTGTCTCTCTCTCTCTCTCTTTTTTTTTTTTAAAGAATTTTAGAGTATTTTATTAGGAAGTTTGTATGTTTAGGTATCCTGAAAGGCAGAAGGACAGGTTAGTTAACCCCCTGGCAAATTTATCGGTTCTTTAAACTTGTAGCTCATTTGCTAAAACCCTGAGAAAGTATTAGCACCACTCTAAACAGGGGCCAATATACAGGGAATCTACAAGACATGAGATATGCTATAATTTGCCTTGTTGGTGAATAAATAAATAAACGTCTTCCCTTCTTTACTTTCCTTCTTTACCTCCCAAGCCCCTGAGTAGCCACAACTATTTTGGTTCAACTTAGAAAAGAAATACAACTAGTGAATACCATGGTGTTCCATGTTCCTTAAAGACAAATGGAATGTCTCTGTCCATGGCACCTTGTGAAAGGCAGAGCCGTCTGTTCTGAAACTTATATTCAAAACTCCATTGGGCCGACTCTGTCTCCGTTTGTGACTAAAACAAATTAAACTGCAGTTGGATGAGACAGTCTTTTGTTTTCATCTAAGATGTCTTTCACACACGAACTGATGTTTTATTATCTTGTGCTCTTGCACTTTAAATTAATGGCCTAGTTAATTACGGTTGAATTCAAGTCAAAATTCTGTACAAGTGCTAGTAAGTGGCATCCATATTCACACTGAAGAGTTCATCAGGGTTCGGTTTTTTAGAGTAAATACCAAGAAAATTAACTATGATTAAATCATTATTTTAAAGTGTCCTAGTTTCAACTTTTTTCTGTTCTGGGTGGTTGTTTTAAAAGAATTGGGTGATTTGGACATATTAGATAGGGTCTTGCAATCCTAGTTTAATAAAATAGTAAGAAAGGACATGGGGCTTCCCAAGTTAGCAGACTCTCCAAGATATATGTAACAAGAATAAGTAGGGTCTGAAAAATAATAAGTCATTGTTAAAAATGTTCTTGAATGGTGTTCCGTTACCACTCAAGTTAGTATCAATGTTGCCTGGTGTAGACAGTGGGAATGAGGAAGAGAATTTAGGGAACAGTATGGTACTGCAGAAGCTGATCTAGCAAGTCCCCCAGAGCTAACTTGGAATCAGATTGCTGAACTTGGCCTCACTTATCTACATAGAGCAACAGTCACTGCCTTTATTAGAGTTCAAGAGGGAGCTCACCACTGATCAGAAATCAGGAATCAAAAACCAGGAATGTATTTGTGGAGACTTCTTGTGAGCGTCTGTGCATCAGGATGAATTTAATACCAATTTTATATGCTTGAGCAACCTTGGGAATAATATGAATCCAGCTTTCTGTGTCATGAGCATCATCTCTTAATGCCCTTCACATATACAATATTTGGTTTATACTCTTCCCACTGCGGAAAGCAGCTACTGGGAGAGATGTGTACACATGAGACAAGATGAGGAGAAAGCCAGGACAGTTGGGCTCTGGACTCTCTTTCCTACTGTAAATGGAAACCTTCACTCATCTGTTTATGACTCACCATTCTGTATAAAATTGCATTTGGAAAAAAAATCCACTGCTGAATACAATATATTTCGTGTGTAATATATACAATCATTTTATTTATAATTAATAATGTATAGCATCAATATAGTATATATTTTAAATGTATGTTTATATATTTCAAATAAAAATAGTGCATAATATATTATGGTCTAAAATATATTGCATATTATCAAATATTGTTGTATGTAATTTCTAAGTGTATATAATTATATATATAGGGAGATTAAGGAAGACGTTGGTAGACTTACTACATATGGTTTCATTTCCCCAACTTGAGCCACTTAAAATAACAGAAAAAAATGATATTTAAAAATAACTCAGCCATAATTCTGTAGCTGGGATGTGGGAGGCAGTCAGGATGCCATCAGCAGAGCAGAAATTGTGAGGAATTTTGTAAGATAAAAGGCTAATTGATAAATTATTGCACCAGTAACCTTACTTGAATTTTTCCTACTCTAATGCGTTTTGTTCTTTTATTCTCTTGGCTCACCTACTAAAAAGAGCTTGCTGTATCATTGTTATGTCACTTTGCATGTTCTTTTTCTTTCTTTCTTTCTTTTTCTTTTTTTTTTTGCTATTTATTCATATTTCCAACTGATAGTTGTTTAATTGTTCCTCTTAAAAATTGGAATCAGTGGGGTTTTATTATTAATGCATCATAGGAGAGTATGAATTGTTTTTCCATCAATGATAATTGCCCTCTCCTTTTTTTCTTCAACCATTTATGTTTTCTGTTTGTTTTAAAATTTTATTTGTGTTTTTCAATCTGTAAATTGGATAAATAGTCTTGGACATATGTTGTACCTAATGTCTGTGGTTTTAAAACACTTAAAAGGATGAAAGTAGGGGCGCCTGGGTGGCTCAGTGGGTTAAAGCCTCTGCCTTCGGCTCGGGTCATGATCTCAGGGTCCTGGGATCAAGCCCCGCATCAGGCTCTCGGCTCAGTGGGAAGCCTGCTTCCCCCCGCTCTCTCTCTCTGCCTGCCTCTCTGCCTACTTGTGATCTCTCTCTCTCTGTGTCAAAATAAATAGATAAAATATTTTAAAAAATTTAAAAAAAAAGGATGAAAGTAGTGAAAAGCATTCACAACTTCCTAATGGGAATTCTAAATTCATGGTGTTCACGGTTATTTAATCAATAATTTCAGTGAATCCCAATAATACTTATTATTATATTTGATTCTTAAATTGTATAGAAAGATTAAGTTGATCACACTTTTTTTACATTTCTAATTACATGCTACTATCCAGATTTTGAATACCTCATATATCATAAAGAAATAGATTTAATACTTTAGACTTTGTGAACCTTCAATTTGACAGTATCTTTCATTTTTTAAATGAATGTAATTATCTTTGGCTCTGAAGTGTGATAATTCACTTATACTGTACTTTAGAATTAAAGGCATTTCAAGACAGTTGTGGGCAACTCATTGGTTATAAGTGGGATGTCAATATGAGGAGTAACTTAATTTAATCATTATTGTTTGAATTACTGAACACAGATTGTGTTATTCTTCTGTGAAAAGGGCTATAAAATGCTTCCAGTTTTTAAGGAAGTTCTGAAGAAAATGTGAAAAGCACATTTTCATGTTGAGAAACTTCTCACATGTTTATTTTTTTAAAGATTTTATTTATTTATTTGACTGAGATAGAGACCGCGAGAGAGGGAATACAAGCAGGGAGAGTGGGGGAGGGTGAAACAGGCTTCCTGCCAAGCAGGGAGCCTGACACGAAGCTCGAACCCAGGACCCCGGGATCATGACCTGAGCCAAAGGCAGACACTTAACAACTGAGCCACCAGGTGCCCCACTTTTCACATGTTTAGAAATGGTAAATAATCTTACTGACCTTTACATTAAAATCAATATTAGTGACCAGTGATTTGGATTGCATATATGATAGAATCCACCCCAAGTTATTTTTATTAGTAGTAGTACTATTGCTATTATTATTACTTTTTTAGCAGATTTTGAAGAACTGTCTGCCAGATAAGTGAGTTCTACTCTTGTCCTCAATATTAACATTATACCTTAGCCATATTATTAATATACTATTATGATGAGGCTTTGGATAAATCAATTAAACAAAGCGTGTGTCTCTTAAATCTTCTTTATCAGTGAAATTGGATAATGTCTTATGAGTGATATTTTTCATAAGATTCTAATGCAGTTAGAAATTATTTTTTACATATGTATTTTCTTTATATGTATATTAGTTGAGTTAGGTATCTGCTGTTTGTAGCAAAATTAATTCGGTCTATCTTAAACTAAAAGTGGAATTCATTGGTTTACAAATGTCGCTCAGATTCTTATTCGAGTTTCATCACGAAGTGGTCTTTTCTATATCTTCATTGTGTTTTCCAATGTGCTGGCTTTATTCTCAGACAAGCAAAGTGGCCAAACTACCTTTAGGCTCATAGCGAACCTTTTAATCAATCCAGTGGAAAGAGAACACCTCACGTTGGATCTTTTGGGGAAATATCCCAGGAGTGGCTTTGAGCCATAGGCTTCTCCATATTTAATAATAACTGTGGCTGAAGGGATGTAGTGTTTGATTGTCTAAACCTGTATCTTTGTCAATTTCTGAAGCCAAGGACTGGCTCAGGTGAAAAGAGAGGAAAATCGAGGTGCTGATGGAGGGGTAGTAGATAATGTGCCAGCAGAAGCACCAGATATTCTCAACAATCAATCAGGAGACTCTCACCAGATACCATGTAATTTAATTGTTTTTGCCTTCCACAAATTGATCAGAAAATTTATTGAGATATCCTGTTCAGGAATAATGGAACATTCACATCTGGATAAAAAACTATGTAATTTATCTTTTTTGAAAAGTCCTGTTGAAATATTTCTCCAGATGAATTCGAGACTGCATCAGTATTTGCAGTAATGGGTACCTATGATACGAACGATCCCCCATTGCTATAGTCAGAAGCTCCAAAGACGAGGGCTGGTTTGCAGGAGGCGAATCCAAGTTCTCTTGGCCTTATTCCCAGCTATCAGGCCTGGTCTGAAAACCGAGTGTCCTGAGCCTGGTGCCAGGTTCTGGGACTAGAATATGAACTAGAATCATTACTTGGATTATCATATAATAATGGGAAAATATATTATCTAACATATAAAAATTGTTTGATAAAGCATTTATATTGGCCCTCAAATTTCAAAAATTGGAATTTCAGTCTCAAAGGCCTTTTTGACTTGGGGTGGCTGGGTGGCTCAGTTTGTTAAGCCTTGAACTCTTGAAATCAGCTCAGGTCTTGATCTCAGGATCATGAGTTCAAAGCCCACGCTGGACTCCATGCTGGGCATGGAGCCTACTTTAAAAAAAAAAAAAAAAAAAAGGACTTTTTGACTTTAAATATCTATATTAGTTGAGGTGTTAGTTAGCCTTCCTTTCCCTTCTGGACCCGCCTAACTTGAAAGTTTCCACTTCTCCAAAGTCACCCACCATAGTCAACCAGCACTTTTCTTGCAAATCATTGATTCTGAGCCCTCTTTTTTTCTTTTTTGCTATTGATGGCATTTGTATTTTACCAGTAGGTGTTCTTTGTACCATATATTACATGTCCCAGATAATGTCTGTGTGTTCTATGGTGACTTGAAGAACCTATTCAATCATGCCTCCTACTTGTGCCCCAGAAAAACTCTTTGCATCCGACAATCTAATGTTCTTCTGATCCTCCCAACGTGGGGAGGAATCCACTGAACTTTCTTTAAGGATACTGGATTAATTCACTTTAAGTCATCACCCCACCTCCAACCCTCAACCCATAATTGACAAGCTTACCAGCATTTGAGCTTTTATTTTGATGACGAGAGATTTGTTCTCAGAGCAGTCAGGGCACATTAAGCCCTCTTTATGTGCTACATTATTACCTTAACTGGCCACATAAAGACCTGGTTTTCTTGCATTTTTCCCCAGTGGTATTAGGATTTTATCTGTTTTTTTCTATGCTATAAAACTTTAAGTGAAGAGTAAATATTTCTCTTTCCATAATGAGGCCCACTGATTTCAGGAATCTAAATGATCCAGAGGAAAATCAATCATTCCAATTTAGTTTTAACAAGAACTACCTTTATTGCCTATTGATTTTCATCTTCACAATCAACCTCACATGGAGAAAGGGGACTGGACTCCAACATGGGTCCTCTCACTGCTGGCCTTATGAGCTTCTGGAAAAATCCATACTGCACAACTTAGAAAAACAAATGTTATATAACAGTCCTTACATTCAAGTCCTCTTCAACCTAGCCCTGGTCTTTCTTTTCAGCCACATCTATACCTGCTACAATTACATAGACCCTCTCCTTTCAACCTTCTGTTCAACTAAAGCATACCATATTTGTTTCTTAGAGCAGAGATTTCTTGAAGTGGAAAAGGAACTTTGAATTGAGTCTTGCAAGATGGACTAGATTTCAGTGGTCAAACATTGCCCATACCTCAGAGCTTTCTGAACACTCCTCTTGCCCTTGCCTTTCTAAACCAGAGAGAACAAATGTCCACCTGTGGGATGCCCACCCAACTCCAGACATCACTTACAGATTTCAGCATCCTTTTTGCTAAGCTCAAATATATTTGTTACCTGTTGTGCTTACTTATCGGTTATTGGCTCTCTACCTTACTAGAATGAAGGCAGGGATTTCTGATATTTCTATTCACTGCTATAGCGCAGCATTTAATAGTATCTCATGTAGAGTAGGAAGTCACTAAAGGTTTGTTGGATGACTACAGCTCAGAATCCTTCCCAACCCAGAACTGCTATCCAGCACTATCAATTGATGGGCATTAGAATTCAAAGTGAAACTCTTATTTCTACTTACATTTGCCACTTCTCTTGAACTTCTCTTTTACATGTTAAAATCATTCTCACAATGGTTTTCATTGTTTGTCATGATTGTATCTTATCTCCCCCATTACTAGACGCCAAATAAAGCTTTGTAACTAAATGATGTTAGCTATGGTTAATTTTTTTTTAAATGAGAGTGTGCCTCATGAGTAATGCACAAATACCAGTAGCTTTCAGTTAATGGACTGGTATTATGGTTACTCTGTAATATGTCTACTTGGCTAGACTGAAGCATGTGTCCAAAATTCTCTTTTTTTGTAGGTTTCTGATTTGGGTGGGCCAAAAAAGAGCTTTGTGTGTGTGTGAGATTTGTAGGGAAGAAAAAAAGGAGCAACAATCTGACCATCATACACACTGCTGTTTATTGGCTTGCTTACCTTATTGGCATGAGAGGAATGGGTGCCAATGGTCCCACCTTTCTTTGATCCTCCTTTAGCTTATTGGACTCCCGGGCCAGATGTGTGTATTCAGCTCCATGACAATCTCCATGTGTGTCTAGCTTCTTCAGGACATGCATACCACCAAGGCCATAGTCAATAAGAACTGATACAGGGTTTAGTTTGTCCTCCTAAATTCCAACTCTTACTTGTGGGTTCTAGTTTGTTCTTGTTCTCCCCAGCTTTATGTACATCTGCCCTTCCTGCCTCTGGCCTCCTGCCTTATGGGTTTCAAGCTCAGAACCAGTCATGAGGACAACAGTCTTATAGACATTGCTGAACCAGTTCCCACAATGATTTCCTAAGGTCAAATCCTTGTCCAAGTGTCTTCTTACCTATTAATGTATGTATGTATGTATCTATCTATCTTGTTGGACCCTTACTGATACACCTGCTATTTGCCGAGAACTGAGTCGGGCACCATTATCTGCAGCACTTTGAACAGCTCTATATCTTATAATTATCTCCACGTTATAGAAGATTCAAAACCACATCTGCTTGATTCCAAATCTGTTATCTTTTCATACTCCATGCAGTCTTCTTAACTACATATTCCTTTCTCAAAATATTTATAAAATGAAACATTTCTGCATCGAAATATATTAACATGATTCCACTAGTTCCTGCCAAAGCATTTTGCATTTTGGAGCAAAAAAATAAAAAGTTGATAGAAAACAAAACACAAATAGCAGAATGTTTCCACTCAATGAGGTCCATCTAGGAACTTTTCCAATGTGAGCTTTGAGAACTTGGATGAATTTTGATTGAAGCACCGATTTTAACATGTTTGGGCTCTTAAAATTGAAAGGCTGGTGTATAGGATTGACCTTGACTATAAAAAACAAATAAAAAGCCCAAGAAAATAAGCTCACTATTTATACTTGTACAATGCTTTTAACCTGAGAGTTCCCTACTTGGTTTTTAGGAAGTATTTATTTCTGAATCTTCAAGTTTGAAAAAGAATCTCTTTTTTGAAGGTGGTAGTCTAAAATTGATACCAAACAAGACATTTTGTTGTTGTTGTTGTTGTTGTTAGAAGACTGAACAATGACTTCCTCTTACTTCACACCCTGATCCAAATTATAGTAATCTACTACCAGCCACAGAGAAAGCTCCTCAATGGGAAAATACATGTAAAGTGCCTGAAATTATGCTTGGAACACAGTTAGTTTTGACAAATATTAGCCATTATTATTTTCATGTTAATTATTGTTTTCTGCCATTATTTTGCTACAGCTGGTAAGAGACTCTTCATTTAATTTCAACCAAATAAATTGTGTATCCCAGAGGTCCCGCGTGATTTCCATGTTCATTCCATAATGAATAATGAGACTTCCAGCGTGTGTGTTGTACTCCATACCGCCAGCAGAGGGAGCAAGGAGTTCTTCATAAAAGTAATCCTTTCTGCCTCAGGTTGGCAGAATAGCGCTGAAGTGTTCATCTTTGGGGCAAGACAGCATCACACAGACCAGATTCCCATAGGACCAGTGTTTTCCATTTCCAGCTGTGGGTTGGGGAAAAAATGGTGTCTCCTGATATCCTGATTTTTATGGGCCAATGCCTCCTCCCCAAAGAAATTACTGAAAAAGTTCACCACAAACTCTTCATTGCTTCATCACAAAACTCACTCAGCTTACAAATAATTTTTTCACACATTCACAACTCACTCATTCATTTACAAAGATGGGTATTTAACCAAGACTTTTCAAATCCTAACCTTGTGGTTGAAAATATGAGTCATGTTTGGAGGAGTAAAAGAAAAAATCAAGCCAAATAATAAAAGAGAACTGAAATGAAAGAGGTTACACCTTTTGGGCCGTTTAAAGCCAGCTCGGATATGATGCTAACCAGCTATTTAATGATCTCACTCCTGGCTAGGAATAATTGATTAGCACATCAATATTAGACCTGTTTACTGCCACTTGGATATGGCGCCCTCTAGAGGACCACAGGATGAATTTTTTTATTTTGTTAAAACCGCTTTCACTCTTTTTTCCCCCTGAGGTCAGGTAACACCTTATACGTACTCTTCTCAAAGGAAGTTGACACACCTAATAACATTTCATTCTTGCAGTGGACCTGAGAGTCCCAAAGACTCATTACTTTTAACTTTATATATTAGTTCTCAGCTATCTATTGAGCAGGGGGACATCAGTACAGGTAGGGCAGTTATTAAACCAGCCCAATTTGATATTCATGGTAGAACTATCCAATAGGAGGCATTCAATAAATACTTGCTGGTTGCACGTCTGGTGCTATTCTGCCTTACTTTGTTTTACTCATAGCCTCTAATACTTGCTATCAATGAAATATTGAGAAAGAGTGGGAGGAGAAGGGAGAGACTGAAAGGGAGAGAGCAAGAGTCATAAAGAAACTGGCTTTAAGAACAAATAGGACGATGGAAAAGTTCTGGAACTCAATAGTGGTGATGGTCGCAGAACATTGTGAAAGTATTTAACGGCATTGAATTATACACTTCAAAATGGTTAAAGTGGTAAATTTTATGAGTATTTTACCACAATTTAAGAAAATGGCATCAAGAGGGGATTATTTGCATTCTGACCACAGAGGGAACCCAAGACAGGGAGGGATACAGGTGTCCCGAAGTCTCTTTAAAGAGCATCCCTAGGGACGCCTGGGAGGCTCAGTTGGTTGGGTGGCTGCCTTCGGCTCAGGTCATGATCCCGGCATCCTGGGATCGAGTCCCACATCGGGCTCCTTGCTCGGCAGGCAGCCTGCTTCTCCCTCTGCCTCTGCCTGCCACTCTGTCTGCCTGTGCTCTCTCTCTCTCTCCCTCTGTCTCTCTCTCTGACAAATGGATAAAATCTTAAAAAAAAAAAAAAAAAAGAAGAGCATCCCTATTCTGAGGAAGAGGTGGCCTGGTGTTTTGTACTGATCTCAGCCTATGGATGGTGATGCCTGGAGGCACTCACCTGGGCCCAAGGTGAGCCCCCACAGACATGTGCTAACTGGAACCATTATAGTCATTTACTGGCCCTCATGGTTCTGATAATGATTACAAAATGGACCTCAGCAATAAGATCAGGGGACATTGACAAAGCACTTACAAGTTCTGAGGGTGCATGGCTGACAGGGGGCACACAGTGAGCTTGCGGGAAGAGAGAGAGGGATAGAGCAGACATAGGGTTCTGCCCTCTTATTGGAGTTGGGGGGGGTTGCCTAGCATCTCATCCACTCTTTATTAAGGAATTTAAAATGCAAGAACAGGAATTAGAGCACAGAAAGGGAAAAGCAATAGGCCAGTTTTCTAGGCCCCTCAAAACTTTCTAAAAGGGGAGCTTCATGGGTGGACTGTAAGGGAGTACCGTGGCCAGTAAGGTGTTTATGGAGACGCGTGTCTTTGAAATGGAGGCTTCCGCAGTCAAAGGTTAACGTCAGGTGCTTACCTTACAATAAAAAAAAACTAAGGGGTCAGGCACTGACACCACACCTAGTGATTTTTCATAGTCCCTTCCAAAGATTAAATTTTATGTTTCTGATGTTCCAATGAAATCATCATGTTGAGTTAGGGTTGCAGTTTTTCTGAGAGAAAATTTATTTTAAGGCTACTCAACCAGTTTTTATAAAAAAAAATTATCAAAACCTGGACTTAGTTCTCAAAGAGGTCAACATCCTTTGGGACTGAGAACATATTCCCCCATATAAATAAAAACTGAAACAAAAATAGATCCTATGAGGAGCAAGGCATTCTTTTGGTGGGGACAAAGTGTTGTCCTTCAATTGGCTCATGGTGTTGGTGAGAGAAGAGTCATCGTACTGGTCTCCAAACACTCCTGACAACTGTATCAAGAGTCACCATATTGGTGTTGAAAGAATCTTCATGATGTTCAAACCATTTAGGATATTTCTATCCAGCCAGCAAGTTGCCTGTGAGGTTTTCCATGGTACCCCCAGAAGCTTCCCTGTCACTCTCAGCCTGCTTAAAGGCCAGCACTGGCATCTCCTTACGCAATGGGCTCCTCAAGATTCAGCCCTAGTCCCAGCATCTCATTAGCTACATGGAACTGCCTTTTTTCTTCCCATACTGCATTTCATTACTGCCTTTCCCCTTGGTTACGTGAGAGGAGAGACAAGGAGTGAGTGAGGGATAATAAATCCTTACAGATGAACTAACCAACCCGAGCAGGAAAGGAACAGGCAGAGGTGAAGCAAACAGCCCACAGAGAGACACACGTGCTGTGAGGCTGGAATTCCTGCTTCGAGCAATGTCACGACGTCACATACTGCAGCATTTAGTCCAACTGGGTGGTGTCTTTGCTGTAGAGTGGATTAAATATTTCTTTTCTATTTCTTTTACTTTCTTTTTTCTATTTCTTTTTCCTCTTTTACTTTCTTTACTTTTCTATGTCTTTTATGTTCTCCAGTTTTATGCAGTTACAATTGACATGCATAACATTGTGTAAGCTTAAGGTATACAAAATAATTGTTTGACATTTGTGTTTAGTATTGTGAAATGATTACCACAGTAAATGTAGTTAACATCCATCACCTCCATAGGCATATATTTTTTCTTATAATGAAAACTTTACGATCTATTCTCTCAGCAACTTTCAAATATATAATACTGTATAATTAAGTACAGTCACCCTGCTGTACATTAAATTCCCAGATTACTTGTTAAAAAGCTAGAAGGTTATATTTTTGACCACCTTTACCCATGCCCCTTCCCCCACCTCTGGTAACCACTAATCTGTTTTTTCCTATGAGTTTGGGTATTTTTTTTTAGGTTCCATATATAAGTGAGATCGTATCGAATTTGTCTTTCTCTATTGGACTCATTTCACAGAGAGTGGTACCTGTAAGGTTAATCCGTGTTGTGGCAGCTGGCAAGATTTCCTTCTTTTTTAAGACTGAATAATATTCCATTGTGTATATACCATTTTTTTTAACACAATCATCTGTCAATGTCTGTTTACATTGTTTCCATGTCTTTGCTTTTGTAAATAATGCCACAATGGACATGAGGATTGTTGGCTTGCAAACTTGGGAATTTCCTGGTTGAATCTGAAATATAGCCCTCTACACGGAGGGCAAGGAGAAACCAAAGAAAGAAGCAATCCACTGCAGACTGGTAGGTGACCGGTTTAAAAACCAAGGGAATTTACATGTGAGCCTTGTCCTGTGTGGCCACAAGACAAGCAGATCTCCCTCCTCACCCACCAGCACCTGAAAGTTTATACAGAGGCCTCAACTGAGTTCAGTCAAGTATTCAGTCCAGGTGATCTTAATAATGAATTGCTTTCTCAACGCTGCATCCTTAAAAGAGCTCCGGCTGTGGGAATGGTGGGCAGAGTGGACATTCCAAGGACAGGAAAGGGAGTGAAGAGCCTCCTGATTGCCCAGGTCCAGCATGGGGGTCCACCAGAACTTGTATCCTCCTGATTACCTCCTCCAACAGGGATATAGCTCACTTGAGATAAGGATTTCATTTCCTTCAGATATATAGCAAAAAACAGAATTTGGGGATTATATGGTAGTTGTATTTTTAATTTTTTGAGGAACCTCTGTACAGTTTTCCATAGTGGCTGTATCAGTTTGCATTCCCACCAACAATGCATGAAGGTTCTGTTTTCTCCATGTTAAACAAAACAAAACACCCTTTCAACCCAGTATTTTTTTTTAAGATTTTTATTTATTTATTTGACAGACAGATCACAAGTAGGCAGAGAGGCAGGCAGAGAGAGAGAGGAGGAAGCAGGTTCCCCAGCTGAGCAGAGAGCCCGATGCAGGGCTCGATCCCAGGGACCATCCCCTGAGACCATGACCTGAGCTGAAGGTAGAGGCTTTAACCCACTGAGCCACCCAGGCGCCCCCAACCCAGTATATTTTACCTGGAAATGCTATCCTTCAGATATGAGGAGAAAATACTTTCCCAATCAAACAAAACCTGAGGGAGCTAGCTCGTCACTACTTATAAGGAATGCTGACAGTAGTCCTTTAAGTGGAAAGCAAAGGATGCCAATTAACATGATGCAAAGATATGAATACATTTGTAAAACCCATTGGTAATGGTAAATATATAGTCAAAGTCAGATTCTTTGATATTGTCATGGTGATGCATAATTCATTTATAACCAAGTTTAAAAGTTAAAAAACAAATGGATTAAAAATAATGATATCATAGTAATTTGGTTTTGATCAAATATTTCGAGAGGTCACCTCAACTACTATCGCTTGGCTGAAAGGTCATTCATCATTTTATCATTCTCAATAGGCACAGGAAGCCATTTCCAAACAAAGCTGAACAACCTGAGATCAGATTCGTGCTGCTCATCAATTAGTTATGAGGTTTAGGATAAGCTGCTTCCTCTCTGTGGTCTGGCTTCCTAACCTGAAATACAGGGGTGGGATTGGATAACGCTGAAAGTTCAATCCATGCCCAAAGCTGTGTTTATCTAGTTATGTGTTCAAATACAAAAACACAAGTTTCTGTTGCTGATTATGGAGGGCCTCTCCTGATGGAAGGTCACTGTGCCCCCTTCAGGAGATGCTTATGTGTACAGAAGTATTCATTCATTGAACGGCTACTTATTAAAGTTTCCTAACTACCAGCCACTGGGTTTGATGCTGGGACTTCAACAGTGAGCAAAAACATCTACAGACCAAATTTAAGTGAGTTTAGAAGATGCTGGGCAGACTGATGTTCTGCAAGAGATCATGGCCTTTGGGTTCAAATAGATCTGGCTTTGAATTCCAGGCCTGCCGCTTACTAACTATCATTCAGACCTTGGCACCATACAAGATTTACGTGGGATTATTCAGTGTGTTTGAGGGGATCAGTTTCTGCATGTGTAGCTGTAATAAGACACTTATTCATTTGCATCTTGCGAAGAAGCTCTTCTAGCTAGGAATTTTCATTACGAGTCTCTTCCTCATGGGATGAAGTTCTAGTATATGGGTAATTGCATTGTGCCTCTAAGCAGGAATAAGTAAGTTAAATGTACTCCTGATCTATGGATTTATTAACATGTGAGTCCTAGTCAATTTGAACACCCTTTGGAACTATTAGGAAAGCCAGGGAGATGCATGAGAAAGGATGCCTGTTTGTGAGCAGGTGGTAGGAGCAGGTAGAAAGGAGGATGAGATTGAATCTGTAATGAACAAATACTCCTCTTCATTATATATTAACCACACAGCTCTATTATTTAAGGAAATGGCTTGCCCCTTTATATCCTTCTTGTCTGGTATTGAATCACTGAACCAAGCATTGCTTCAGTGGTAAACTATGTCACAAAACTTCGGTTGCAGAATTTTAAGAGTCTGTGATTGGAAGGGTAGGATGATCAAGAATAAGGCCCCCCTATTTTAGCCCATCTCTCAGTAATGGCTTCTCCTCAGGAAATGCAGATGAGCAGGAACAGGAGAAGGGTGGACAAGAAGAGGAGAAACAAACAAAAAAACCCACAAGCATTTTATGTTCCAAATTATTAACACATATAAACATATGATTCAGAGAGAGAATACTATAATGGTCAAAGATAAATCAACAGTAATGCAGCTTGGATCCAGAGGTTTTGAATCCTAAGTCCTATATCTCAGGGTTTGGGGTTGTTCTTTGTTTTTGCCTTTTAATTTAATTTTATTATTGTAGGAATACTTAACATGAGATTGACCTTCTTAAATTTTAAGTGTACAATACATCATTGTTCACTAGTTACAATTTGTGAGCAGAATTCTAGAGTTTATTCATCTTGTTTTACCAGAACTTTAGGCACATTAATTAGTAACTCCCCTTCTCCCCTTTACCAGACCCCTGGCAACTAGCATGATCAGTGAGGTTCAGCCTTTTCTTTTTTTTTTTTTTTCTTTTTATTATTTATTTTTATTTCTTTTCAGCGTGAGCCTTTTCTTTTTCCTTTAAATACCTTTTAGTCATTTGTATGTCTTCATGGCAAAATGACTACTCAAGTCTTTAGATCATTTTGTATTTGGATTATTAGTTTTTTGAGTATTGAGTTAGAGAAGTCCCTTATATATTTTGAAGACTAACTCCTTATCATAAATATGATTTGCAAATACTTTCTCTGGCTTGTAGGTTGCTTTTTCACTCTTGATTCTTTTTTTCCCCCCCCAGGTCAAAGTCTTTTATTGTTTGATATTATTTGACTCTTTGGAATCAAAGGGGGAATATATATATATTTTTTTAATTTTTTTAATAAACATTTAATGTATTTTTATCCCCAGGGGTACAGGTCTGTGACTTGCCAGGTTTACACATTTCACAGCACTCATCATAGCACATACACTCCCCAATGTCCATATCCCCACCACCCTCTCCCGTCCCCACTCCTCCCAGCAACCCTCAGCTTGTTTTTTGAGATTGAGTCTTTTATGGTTTGTCTCCCTCCTGATCCCATCTTCTTTCATTTTTTCTTTCCTACCCCCCAAACCCCCATGTTGCATCTCTACTTCCTCATATCAGGGAGATCATATGATAGTTGTCTTTCTCCGATTGACTTGTTTTGCTAAGCATAATACCCTCTAGTTCCATCCACGTTGTTGCAAATGGCAAGATTTCATTTCTTTTGATGGCTGCATAGTATTCCATTGTATATATATATACCACATCTTCTTTATCCATTTATCTGTTGATGGACATCTAGGTTCTTTCCATAGTTTGGCTATTGTAGACATTGCTGCTATAAACATTCGGGTGCACGTGCCCCTTCGGAGCACCATGTTTGTATCTTTAGGATATATACCCAGTAGTGCAATCACTGGGTCATAGGGTAGTTCTATTTTTAGTTTTTTGAAGAACCTCCACAATGTTTTCCAGAGCGGTTGCACCAGCTTGCATTTCCACCAGCAGTGTAGGAGGCTTCCCCTTTCTCCACATCCTCGCCAGCATCTGTCATTTCCTGACTTGTTAATTTTAGCCATTCTGACTGGTGTGAGGTGGTATCTCATTGTGGTTTTGATTTGTATTTCCCTGATGCTGAGAGATGTGGAGCATTTTTTCATGTGTCTGTTGGCCATCTGGATGTCTTCTTTGCAGAAATGTCTGTTCATGTCCTCTGCCCATTTCTTGATTGGATTATTTGTTCTTTGGGTATTGAGTTTGCTAAGCTCTTTATAGATTTTGGACACTAGCCCTTTATCTGATATGTCATTTGCAAATATCTTCTCCCATTCTGTCAGTTGTCTTTTGGTTTTGTTAACTGTTTCCTTTGCTGTCCAAAAGCTTTTGTCTTGATGAAATCCCAATAGTTCATTTTTGCCCTTGCTTCTATTGCTTTTGGTGATATTCCTAGGAAGAAGTTGCTACGGCTGAGGTTGAAGAGGTTGCCGCCTGTGTTCTCCTCAAGGATTTTGATGGATTCCTTTCTCACATTGAGGTCCTTCATCCATTTTGAGTCTATTTTCATGTGTGGTGTAAGGAAATGGTCCAATTTTCCCAGCACCATTTGTTATTTCTTTTGCTAGACAGATCTTTTTAGTCTGGTGTAGATTCACTTGGTTTATTTTTGTTTTTTTCTGTTTGTTTGTTTTTGGGTTTTGGGTTTTGGTTTTTGGGTTTTTTGGTCTGTGTTTTTGTTGCGATGTCCGTGGAATCATTGCCAAGACCTTATCATACAAATTTCCCTTTGTTCTTTCCTGAGAGTTTATCATTTCAGGCCTTATATTTTACTCTTTAATCCATGCTGAATTTATTTGTACATCTAAGGGTCTAATTTTATTCTTTTTATGTAGATAACCAGTTTTCTCAACAGTATTTGTTAAAGAGATGATCCTTTCCCCATTGTGTATTCCTGGCATCCTGCTGAAAATCTGGTGACTGCATATGCATGGATTTATTTCTGGAATCTTTGTTTTGTTCTATTGGTCCATATGTCTGTTTTTATGCCAGTACCATACATTTTTGATTACTGGAGCTTTGGAATATAGTTTGAAGTCAAGAAGTGTGATGCTTCCAGCTTTGCTCTTACTTCTCAGGATTCATTTGGCTATTCCGGATCTTTTGTGGTTCCATATGAATTTTAAATTGTTTTTTTCTATTTCTGTAAAACATGCCGTTGGAACTTTAATAGGAATTGAATTAAATCTGTAGATTTCTTTGGGTAGTATGGACATTCTAACAATATGAAGTCTTCCAATCCATAAACATGTGTTTCCATTTTATTTGTATCTTAATTTCTTTCAGCAGTGTTTCATAGTTTTTGGTTTACAGATCTTCCACCCCCTTGGTTAATTCATTCCTAAGTATTTTTTTATGTCATTGTAAATGGCAGTGTTTTTCTAATTTCCTTTTCAGATAGCAGTATTAGTGTATAGAAATACAGGTGCTTTTTGTATGCTAACTTTATATCCTGCAACTTTACTGGATTCCTTGATTAGTTCTAATTTTTTTTTGCTAGGCTCTTTAGTGTTTCTGTATAGAAGATCTTATTGTCTGCATACAGGGACAGTTTTACTTCCTGCTTCCTGATTTGCATGCCCTGTGACTCTGTTCCTTTCCTAATTGCTCTGTCTAGGACTTTTGGTACTGTGTTAAATAGGAGTAGTGAAAATGGCGTCCTTATCTTTTTCCTGATCTGAGAGGAAAACTTTTCATTTTTCCAAAGTAGATATAAGCTATTAATGATGTAGACTGTTGGCTTTTCATATATGGCCTTTATTATGTTGAAATAATCTACTTCTATTCCTAGTTTACTGCCAGCTTTTTGTCATGAGAAGGTGTTGAATTTTGGCAAATATTTTCTATACCTAAATGAAGTAATCATGTCATTTTTAGCCTTTTTTTGTTGATATGGTGTATCACATTAGTTGATTTTTGTATGTTGAACCATCTTTGCATCTCACAGATAAATCCCACTTGGTCATGGTGTATGATCCCTTTAATATGCTGTTGGGTTCAGTTTGCTAGTATTTGTGGAGGATTTTTGCATTTGTATTCGTCAGGGATATTGGCCCATAGTTTTCTTGTGATGTCTTTGCCTGGCTTTTGTATCAAGGTAATACTAGCCTCATAAATGAGTTTGGATGAGTTCCTTCCTCTTCAATTATTTGGAAGAGTTTGAAAAAGACTGGCATTGATTCTTCTTTAAAGCTTTGGTAGAATTCACCAGTGAAGCCATCTGGTCCTGGGCTTTTCTTCTTAGGAGCTTTTTGATTATGGATTTAATCAGTGTTGTTTGTTTGTTTGTTTGTTTGTTTTTCTCAAGCAGTTTGAAAGGGTCTAGAAAGATAGAGCCGAGGATATATAAATGTGTATCAGGATGAAATTCCCGTGGGAAGAAGTGTTTTGGAGTAAATATTGGTCTATATTCAAAAGAATGGCTGATAGGCAACCTCTCCAACACACACACATCCATATAAATGTACACACACACACACATACCTGCTCCCCTTTTTAACATAATAAGTAGAACTTTGTGCTCATACTCTTGGGCTGTATCCTCTAGTTAATCCTTCAGTCACATGAGTTCCTGATATAAGTTTCCTGTCATTTTCTGTATCTAGAACAATCACTAACTAGAGATGATAAAACATAATGTCCACACCTAGGGAAGTGTTGTGGTCTGGAGACATTTGCACCCACCCTAGCTAGAAACATTTTTGCTTCCTTTAGAGCCGATATGAAAAAATGTCTTACCTTGTCTGGAAGAATTCTTTGTGGATTTTTTTCAAACAGGCAGAAAATAAGGCACTTCCCAAATGGGTGAAAGTTATCTGAAAATCCAGGAAGTGCCCCTTGTTCTCCAGCACCATTGTAGAAGAGGTGAAAGTGAAGCAGAATGAGATCAACCCATGTGCTCAGGGCCACACAGGCAGAGGGTAGAGTTAGAACCTGTCTTTTCAACTTCCAACCCTGTTTGGGTTTTTCTACTATACCATTCCCAAAGCTATCAGAGACATACTTGTACTGCTCAGATCCAGTTGTTTCATAAAATTTGTGGGAACAGCACCATTAGGATTCTGTTCTCTTTGACTAGGGAAAAAGCCCTAATCTGCCTATGTATGAAGAACTCCTTCAACTCTCAAAATGTGTGAATGTGTGTAATAAGCCCCGTGTCCATCCTGAGCCTGCACTCTTTCACATGCAAAGACCCCATTACTGATCACTGGCATGTGGAAGTATGACACAACATATCGTCTAATGGTGATAACATGGCCACATAAAGCTCTCCACAATTATTTGTTCCATCACCAGAGAGGTAAAAAATGCTGGCGGTAGATCAGCCAGCCAGATGGAAGGGTGCTTTTACTGTCATTACACACAGGAGGGTTCAGCTGGGAGTTGTAACATTCCTGCTTGTCCCTGGTTAAGTGTTTTTCAGTGCAGGCTTTGGAAATCAGTGCAACCTGTGGGCACTACCAGAGAAAAGCAAACTATATATCTGTTGCACCACTAAGCATAAATAGAATGTCACAGAAAGGGCTTGGGGTCAAAACTGAATGGGATGTGAGGAGAGAAGACATTTAGCCTGCTACTCAGAAGGCAGTCATTGCAGGCTCTGGATTTAGATTGCCTGGGCTACCGTTGTGCCTCTGACTCTGGTTTAGAGGAATTGCCTGGGAACCAGATTCTGACACAGGGATATGATTGCACTGCTGAGTCAAAACATGTAGGGTAATAAAGGAGCAGGGTGGGGCAGAAGGAGGAGTTGAATCTATATCATGCAGGCACAGCAGAGAGTCCCACAGGTTGCTTGGGAGTTAGAACGACTTACTGGGATTTCTCTCTGAAGCAGGGGTGCCAAACCCTTATATCTCTATACTCATCAGTCACTGGACTCAGGCAGTTCTTGGAGATGATCCTATTTAGGAGCTCGGGGATCTCTTTCCAGCTGAGAAAAATCCCCAGGAAGGTCTCAGCTGATAGCTGTCAGTCTCCACTCTTCCCAACAGCTGGGGGAATGAGTGCATTAGTTGTGAAGGTGGAATCTTGGGGATGCACGCGTGTTCTCTATTGTCCGCCACTTGTACTACTCAGATCCAATTGTTTCATATAATTTGTGGAAATGGCACCATTAGGATTCTATTGTTCTCGTTTACCAGGGAAATTTAGAAGAGAAAGTTTAGTGGAATAACTACAGGCCGTGCTATTGCAACTGAACTAGAAGACAAAATGAAACTCATCATGCCTCTTCCCTACCATCCATGCTCAATTCTCTGCACCCTCAGCTAATGCTTCTGTTGGTATCAAAGCTAATTTGGTGGGATGACAAATACCCTCATCAGATTTGAGGGATCTGAGTCCTTGGTGACCATGCTTTCCCTAGGCCATGGCCACTGCTCGTGTGTATTTACTATCAAATTGAGCAGGAGGCACTATAGTGGGTGATCTGGGTGTCTTAACATGCTCTTCCCTGTTTATACTCTGTAAAAGCTACCCTAAATCAGGTAACTGATCAGAATCAATTACTCCTTCCTCCACCCTTTTCTTGTTGATCTCTTGGTATACAGAGACCAAAGTAACATGCAACAACCATGACTTAAAATTTATTAAGACATTTTCCTCTGCCCATGGTGAAAGTATTTCCCTCTGGGAACTATGGTTTCTAAAATTACAAAGTTCAGAGTTGTGAGGTTGAGAAGCACAAATTATCCAGAAGTGTCACCTAGAATGAAGGTAAATAGCACTACTTTAACTTCAGTCTTTGATTCCTAGACTAATGCATTTACCTACTGAGATAAAAAGCTAAAATGGGTGATTTTGTGTGTATTCTGCATCTTTGATAATGCGCTTTAAGTAGACACCTCCATAATGCCTTTAAAGAGCATCACAGAAGGGCAGCTGTGTGGCTCATTCAGTTAAGCATTTGCCTTCAGCTCAGGTCATAATCTCAGGGTTCTGAGATCAAGCCCTGTGTTGGGTTCCCTGCTCAGCAGGGAGTCTGCTGTTCCCTCTCCCTCTGCCTCTTCCCCTCTGCTTGTGCTCTTTCTTTCTCTCTCTTAAATAAATTAGATAGATAGATGGATAGATAGATAGATAAAATCCTTTAAAAAAAAGTATCACAGAAGCTTCTGGGTGGTATACTATGTGATAGGGCCAATGGATCCCATAGTCATGTGTCAATAATCACATCTATTTTGCTGTCAAGTAGGATTGTTAGACTGCAATGACATTATATATAGTCCTGTGCTGGAGGATGAAATAACCTCTAATCCCTAAGATCACAGTGCTGGTTGAGACTCTGAGAGATAAATTGATATCTAGCTTGTGTGTTTATTCTAGTCGAGATGAATCATGGTACTTTCTTGGGTGAGAGAAGCCCAGTTGTAATCAGCTTGTCATTGAGTCATCAAGTGGCTGGTTGGTTTTGTTTTGTTTTGTTTTGCTCTTTGGTTGGTTGGTCTTCTTGAGGGTGGGGGTGTCATACTGGAGGCTCAGTATTGGTCTTTGTTAATGGAGGTTTGGACATTTGACATTAGCAGTAGCTAAGGCAGCCTTGGTGAGTTAAAGTCATGCTGTTGAGGCCATGTATAGCCTCCATTTCTACCACCATATCTACTTTGTAAATCCATTGCGCTGGCAGAGGGTGATCAAATATGGAGACTGGCCAATTATTCTGTCTACGTGGTTGTTTGGCATCTGTTTTATGACAGATGCCCTCTGATTAGTGTTGGCATTAACACATGACATCAGGATCTTTGCACTTCCTGCCTTCTCTCATTCCTCTTATTTGAATTCATTGTTCCCAATCTCTCAATCATTTTTCTTCAAAGTCCTAAGCAACAAGACAAATTATTTGTCATTGTCCATTGTCATTGTATATTTTCTTCCCCCAAGACCTTGTCTATCCATATATAGAGGAGAAAAAGGACACTGGCCAAAGCTTTGCGGACTGGGAGTATTTTACCTGCCTTTCCCTTTTAATGTCACTGCTGAGTGTGGCTGAAACTTGTCTTTGTCCCTCTCCTGTCAGCTGGTCATAAGTGATTCCCCCATGTAGCCACATGGTGAGCTAAAGAAGAGGAACCCATGTAACTCTGGTGGTTGATATGGTGTCTGGACTACCTGCTTGTTCAGCTTACTTATGTCCTCTCCCAGAGATATTACTTCTATCTTATGACATGGTGGGTCTGATAGAACCTAGCTCATGATAGACAATTATGGACACAAGGTTCCTTGAAGCCCATTTGTCAGGGTCTCAGAATACTACTGGTCCTGGCCCACCCTATATTCTGATTCTCCTTTTATAGCTTCCCCAAAACTACATATGATATCTTTTCCCATCATAGATATTTCTAATACCATAGGATCTGTCGTATTTATAGCTCAAGTAGCAGAACTACTTATATAATAGCCTAAACTACTGGAGGACTCCTTCTTATTTGGAGTCTCAGCTGATAATCTTTTGTATTACCTGGAAATGGGTCAGAACAGTATTTTTAAGTATGAAATATGTTACCACCAGAATCTGAACAGCCCTATCAGAATGCCATGTTCTATTAGCCACTTCCATAGCTTTCTATATAGTCAGACCATATAGTTGCTAATCTAGGTGTTTATTGTTATTGACAAAATTATGTCCCCTCTACATTTGTATGTTGAAACTCTAGCCTCCAATGTGAACATATTTGAAATACTTAATGTTAATGGTGGTCATAAGGATCAAGCCCTAATGTGATAAGAATGGTATCCTTATGAGAAGAGAAAGAGAAAGCAGGATCGTGTATGCACAGAGGAAAAGGCAATGTGAGAACACAGAAGGGGTCTCCCTGCAAGCCAGGATGATACACTTCACCAGAAACCAGCTCTGCTCATACTTTGATTTTTGGACTCCTATCTCTAACAACTATGAGAAAATGAATTTCTGTTACCCTAGTTCATGGTATTCTATTAGGCATCCTGAGCAGACTAATATGCTCATTATGGTATTTGTGCCGACCTTGCTTTTAATGAAAATTCTACCAACTAGCCTTTACTATTGCTATTACTGAATCCAGCTGTGTAACAGCAGCTTCTTTTGTAAGCCTTGGCCTATGGAGGACAGCCACCACTGAGCGTCTCAATGATACTTAATGATTCTTTTCTCTAGCACATTCCCTATCACTGTAGTACAGGGACTACCTTGTGGGTTCTCCTGCTGAATCACTCAACTGGCATATCTTCCAGCCTTAAATATATATCCATTAGAGCATGCTCACTCTCTAAGTCTTTTGATTCTTTCTTTCAATGCCATCTTTTATTCTACCCAGTTATGGAATTTCTATATCACTTTTAAAAAAATTCTTTAGGGGACGCCTGGGTGGCTCAGTTGGTTAAACAGCTGCCTTCAGCTCAGGTCATGATCCCAGCGTCCCGGGATCGGGTCCCACATCGGGCTCCTTGCTCGGCAGGGAGCCTGCTTCTCCCTCTGCCTGCCACTCTGTCTGCCTGTGCTTGCTCACTCTCTCTCCCTCTCTCTCTGACAAATAAATAAATAAAATCTTTAAAAAAAAAATTCTTTAGGAGACATTCTACCACATTGGGAACATCTCTTGAAATCCTTATCAGGTATTAAATACTGTATCATAAGAAAGTGCTCACGTATCAATAAACTTAATCATCCAGTCCTGTGTTCTGCCCTTGTTGATCTAGCATCCTCAGAATCCTGTCCCATATGTTTTCTTCTGGCTCCAGCTGCTACATGTTGGTTATATTCAGCAGCACCTTCAGGATATAATCCCTTTCTCCCTTAGAATATCCAGGAATTCTCTGGCCAGGTTATATGGTGGTTTGGCTCCAGCTTTTGATCTAATGGTAGGGGAAGGGAGGTGGAGGTAAATCTTGCAAAGCCGGGCTTCTGAATTTTCTTCAGATGAGGAGATAGCTCTGGTCTTGAACTGGAAGGAACTGGCCACTTCTGCAAGTGAAGAATATTTAGAGGGAATCTGTGGTTTCACGGTTTTTGAGTGTAGAGATGCAGATATCCTTATGCCAAGTCTCAAGATTCCATTCCTTTCAAACTAGGTCCCCTATATTTGCTCAGCAGATTAGCCAAGGCTGATAAGTCAGCCTTCTCTGGAGTTCTACTACTCTTAAAATTAAGTCCTAGGGGTGCCTGGGTGGCTCAGTGGGTTAAAGACTCTGCCTTTGGCTCGGATCATGATCCCCGGGTCCTGGGATCGAGTCCCATGTCAGACTCTCTGCTCCTCGGGGAGCCTGCTTCCCCCCCCCCCCCGCCCCCGACCCCCCGCCTGCCTCTCTGCCTACTTGTGATCTCTGTCTGTCAATTAAATAAATAAAATCTTAAAAAAAAAAAAAGAATTAAAAAAAATTAAGTCCTAAAAGGGAACCTGAGTTTTCTTGCTCTAGGCTCAAGAGGTAAGTCTCTTTGCATGCTGCCTGTGAGACCCTTTAACTTTCCTTTCAGCTGGTGATTAATCATTCCCAATTTTCTATTCTCTTTCCGAGATACATCCTGGGCACTAACCAAAAGCCATCAGATGGCATTGTCATTATAATCACTGTTTACCAGATCTTCTCATATTGCTGCTACCAGCACTCCCTTCTGCCAGTTTCTGGCCCAAGATCATTACTTTGAAAATATTAACAATTGCATCGTTATAGCTTGTTAGAGTTGATCATTACTCCACCAAACACTAGGGTTTTTATTGCCAGTGAGATGGCAATTCAGCTCTAAAGCCCATTGAAAAGTACCCCTCCCCCCACCCCCTGCCTTGAGCCACTTCTACTACCAACTGTCATAGGTGGATTTCTCAAAAAATAGACTTTGAGGAGATTCAAGTGCAATAAGTTTATTAGGGAGTACCCCTGGGAAGGAGGCCTACAGGGTGTGAAGGCACTAGGACTGGGCAGAAGGCAGAGCTGAGCTGTGATGCTTTTGGAAGGAGATCTCAGCTGATCTCTCTGGGAGTTCCAGAGCTGGGACAGATCTTCACAAATGCATCTCTTAAGGTAAGGGGGGGAAGGGGGGAGAGATTTTTGCAGGCCTCACCAACAAGGCATTGGCTGTAGTCTATCTCTCAGGAAGGGACATGAGACTTTCTGAGCTGAGGACATTATTCAGAGAGGAACCCAGCTATGAGCAGCCAGTCACCAATGCTCTGCCCAGCTCAGGAATTTTCTTATTCCTAAAGGTAGTCACTACAGGCTGGCCTTGTCTTTGTGTCTTACTTCCTTAGCTATATATTTAAGAAGATACTAGGATTTTAGGTTATTAAAAGGATTAAATCATTTATTTCATGTAAAGTGCTCACTAGTGTGTAGTAAGCATTCAAGAAAATCTTAGGTTCCAATAAAATATATTTGTGTTTTAGTAATAATACTAACCATGACGTACATGAGTTCAAACTGTGTAGACTTGAGAGAGATGTGGCGTTCCACACTGCATTAACTAATCCTCATTAAGTTGTTTTGTTGAGGAAAATAAAAATCAGATCACTGAGAAGCCAAGCAACATTTGGAGAAGTAGGAGAACTCAGGCTTATTTTACATTGGCAGACCCAGATGAGCTGGCTCTCGAAATTCTGGGCCCGGGGCCGTAGGGTTACAGAGATTTTATAGGACGGTGCAGGGGGTCTTGTTCCAAGGGCTGTGCTGACTGCTGGTGGGTGGGTTTAAATGGGGGGAGGGGGTGCTTTAGGTGGGAACAGCAGTTAGGACACTGCAGGAAGCTTGTGGCTGGAAGCCTGTCTACAGAGGCAGAAATGGCTGGTTATCTCTTGCTCAAGTGGGGCTCATGGTTATCTCTTAGTATTGCTAGTAACTTTCTATCTTCTGGGGCCTGCTTTGGGTAACTTTCCTCTTCAGTTTTAAATAATTCAAGTTGTTACCTGTAAGAATCCCTAACTAAATAGAAGTGCCATTAATGAAGACCAAGTCCAGAAGTTTCCTCTAAGAAAGTTCTTGCTATCATCTTGCTATATTAGCTGGCAGGTATTAACAGAAGAACATAGACTTTTCTGACAGTCTAGAACTACCATTTTATAGGACATTTCTAAGCCATAGTTTATAAATAAAGATGTTCTTTCTGGATTCTAGGAGTATTGAGAATATTCAGGGAAAATGGAAGAACCAAGAAATCAGTGTGGGGAGTTCTGCGCAACTGGGCTGGACATCCAGGAGCTGTGGGAAAAATATTTATTGGCTATTATATAATAAATAGAAGCCAAGTACTGATAAGTTAAATCAGCTTATTTGTGAATCCTGAGTCAGTTTTCTTATATCTAAAGATTATCTTAATAGGTACAAGCTTATAAAGCAACTGTTTCTCATGAATTGTTAAGGGAGCATAACAATCCTGCCTAACTCATAGGTTTGTTGTAAGAACTAAATAAGACAAAGTATTTAAAGTGTTTAGCACAATGCATGGTTCATGGTGAATATGTATATTTATTGGCTATTAGAATTATCATTAAGCATCTATCAAGGCAAGACAATCAACTCAGGCAAGCAAATGTGGTTATGATGATAACTTATAGAGCATATAGAGAATTGAGAACTGCCCAGCCTAATATTTGTCCTCAAGGAACTTACCTCCTATTTCTTATGGTGCTTAGATAGTCTCTGGACTTACCTTCATAAAAGTTCACAGTCAAGCTCTGTACTTGGATGATGGAAGAAAGTAACTGGTACATATTTCAGATATGGAAAAATGTTTGAATGGTTTGCCTTTTAACCAGTGGTCTCTAGCTGCTCTGGTCCCTCTCCTTTGTCTCCTCCTTTAGCAAAGTGTTAAAACCCTTTTCTTTAATGACAGGCAGTAAAAAGTCATTGTGTTTCTGCAGGATCTGGCTAAAATTTGTTGACATTCAGCTAAAATTGGTTAATCCATTCATTATTTATAGACCTGTTCACATAATGGAAGATGTTTCTTTTTCATTAAAAAAAAAAAAGCCACACAATAAAAATGTTTAATTAATGGCATGTGCAAGTCTTAAGCAAAGATTTACTTGTTTTGTGGATTTAGCAAATTCTTTCAGCTGATTCCACAAGCCTGTTTGTTTATATTCATTCGCTCTTCTAAAACCCAGCCAAGTATTAGAATTATTTTTGAAATAACTCAGGTAGTTTCTGAGATAGGGGATGTGTGTCTTCAGGATCTTACCCACTACATTAGACCCTTTATGCAGCATCTCCAGGTCTTCAAAGGAGGTGTTAGATGAGTCTGTCCCATCTTACTGCAATATAAAGAGCAATTCTCAGTTATAAACTATTTATTATCGACTACTCACTTACAGACAGACTATGTGTTTTCTTAAATCTTTCATTAATTTTCCCTTAGTCTTTTTTTTAAATAAATATTTTATTTATTTATTTGACAGAGAGAGAGAGAAAACAAGCAAGGGGCTTGGCAGGCAGAGGGCATAGGAGAAGCATGCTCCCCACTGAGCAAGGAGCCTGATGCAGGGGTTCAATCCTAGGACCCTGGGATCATGACCTGAGCTGAAGGCAGACATTTAACTGAATGAGCCACCCATTTTATTTATTAATGATTTCAACTGTCTCAAAATTAGAGACCTATACATTTGTAGGTGGGCAACCTAAAGCCAATAGGTTTCTGGGACAAGATTCCCAAAAGTTTAGTACTGTAAAAGGTAATAGGATGACACCATCAGAGAGACAGGGTCCTGGAGATAATCATTTACATATAGGTGGGGCCTCACATAAGAAATGAAAGGTCCTGCCATAGCTCACTTTTGGCTCTTTCTTATTGAATTTAGGCTGATATATTCTTATAACTCCTTTTCTGTGCATTGATATTCTTTGAAACCTCTACCTTCCTAGCTCAGCATTTTAGCAACCCAGTTAACCTCACTGCTTAAGTTCCTAGCATACTTGAAAGTCAGAACAGTTCATTATTTTTTCAACATTTACCTCTTCCATACAACAGCAGATTTATTTTCAATATTAATCATGAAATGAAAAAATTAGCCAGAGATAATACTAGCTGGAAGAGGGGAAGAAAATGCAAACTGAAATTTTCCTTTATTGAAATTCATATACATAATCATGCTAATTAACAAATAATTTAAAATAATATAGTGTTAAAAAAGAAAAAAAGTAATAATTAACAATTTTAAGTACCTTATGTTTTTAGACAAAGGGGGAAAGGTATACCTACATATTGGACACAGTAATGAATAATAATATGACAGTTTCTGGTTTTACACCTTACCTTCTGCAAATTAGTAAATGCTATCATCCAAATTGATCCTTTTCACACATTCTTATTCAGGAGATAATACAGCCATATTTGTCAAACTTAATCTGTCTTTATTAATAGTTGAAAAAAACGTTTTATTAATCTTAGTTTCAAAAATTTCTTTCACATGAAGCAATAAACAAATCATTAAGAAAAATCCTAAACTCCAGAGTAAATTTTCTAAAGATGTAAAAATTCCTTTTCATATTAAGTTCCAGAAATTATAATAATTTCCATGTCTTTCTCTTCCAAATAGATTTTTTCAGCTTTTAAGTGTTGCTTCAGTAGAAAAATTTTGAACACAAAAAGTTCTAAGGGGTCAAATACAATGACAGAATTAAACCAACTCAAGTTCTATATCTTGGTCTTTGTAGTCACTGCACTGTCATTATTTTTAATCTACTTTTTAAATTCAGGACTATACAGTGCTATAGACCTTCGAGATACACTGTGCCTTCAGCAAGTTTAAACTATTCTGAACATTAAAAACACAGAACTAGTGTATGTAGGTTAATATGGTTACCTTCCATGTAGAGCACAATGTTTATTAAAGAATAATAAATATAAACTAATTTAGATCTTATACCTATATTTTAAAATGCAGTAATTGGAATAATTGCTTAAAACTTAGACCAATAAAATATATTTTCTCTATGAAGGAGTGTATTATCACTGACATTGTTTAGAATTATCGGTTCACAGCGTTAATAAAAAGTAGACAGAGATACCACTACACACCATGAGAATGCCCAGAATTCAGAACAGTGACAGTACCAGATCGGAGAGAATGTGGGCAACAGGAATTCTCTTTCATTACTTTGGGAATGAAAAATAGTATGTTTTGGAAAATAGTTTAGCACTTTCTTATGAAACTAAACATGCTCTAGCCATATGACCCAGCAATTATCTTCTTAATATTTACCCAAAGGCATTGAAAACTCACGTCCATACATAAACTTGCATAGAGATGTTTATTCATAATTGCCCAAATATGGAAGCAACCAAGATGTCCTTCAGTGGTGAATGAAAAATAGTAGACTGCAGGATAACTAGACAATGGAATGTTATTCAGAGCAAAAAATAAATGAGCTATTGAGTTATGAAGAGACAGAGCAGAACCTTAAATTTTTATTATTAAGTGAAAGAAGCCAATCTGAAAAGACTATATACCGTATGATTCAAATTATATTGCATGCTGGAAACCATGAAACTATAGAGACAGTAAGAAGATTTAGTGGTCTCCAGGGATGAGTGTGAGGGTGGTGGAGGGTTGAATAGGCAGAAGATAGAGGATTTTTAGGGCAGTGAAAAATTCTGTGTGATACCACAATGATGGATAGATCATTAGACATAGAATACCCAAACCCATAGAATACAAGAGTAAGCCATAATATGAACTATGGATTTTTGATGATTATGATGTGTCATTATAGGCTTATCAGTTGTAACAAATGTACCACTCTGATGGGGGATGCTGATATAAATGGGGGAAGCTGTGAGTTTGGGGAGCAAGAGTTATATGGAAAATCTCTAAACCTTCCCCTCAATTGAGCTGTGAAACTAAAACCTCTCTAAAAAAGTAAACTCTAAATTGAAAAAAAAAAAAAGGTAGACCGACATTATATGGTGGTATTATTGTTTTTAAATCCTTAAAAGAAAATATCCTACACCCCCACTTTTGTCTGCACTGGGACAGACCACCCCCACCACGTGCCCCGGTACCTAGCTACTGCTCTGCTTCCTGCGGGGGCTTTGTTGCTCACCATCTCAGAAAAATTTCCTGTAAACTTAATGATCTTGTATTGCAGATACACCAGGGTTAATGCAATCTACTCTAAGCCATTCTCTACATTTTCTGATAAATTCGTCAAACCAAGTAACCATGGAGGAGGACTGTGGGCAATTTTAATTTTTTTAAGAGAATGAAAGAAAAAAATATGCCTGGAAGCAATGGAAAGTAGATGAGACTCAACAATAAATCAGAGAGACGGAACTGCCCCAGCTAATTCAGTCAGAAAGGAGTAAACAACTACAGAGGCTTGATTCAGACTATTACCTTTAATGCATTAGGAAAAAGAGACAGAAGAGAGAAAATGACTAAGTAATACAAGTGAATTTCACACTTCACACTTTGTCACTTAGCATAACTTCTACCTCGTTCCTGTCATCCTGCACTGATACAACATCTGAACGATAGAGAGAGCCAGGAATAATGGGCTCCTTTTCGGAGAAATTAATTCAGTGAGACATAAATAAGAGTACCCTTCTAAAAGAGAGATTCAAAAGCAAATGTGTAGAAAACAACTCGAGCTAGGAGGGGCAGCAGAAAGGCAAACACTGGGTGGGAAAAAGAATTCAAGTTCTTGAACCGTGAATTCAATGCTTGCATCCATTCACTCCTTTCAATGAAATATATTAATAATTTATTAATGTCAAATATTGTTCCAGGTGATGAAAAATACAAGTATAAACTAATCTCCATGATCGGTGCTCTGACCCACTGATGAATTCAAATTGTCACATTTACACAAAATACCAAATCTCCATATTCTGTACCTCTAGCTGTCTGATTAGGAAGCAGTCCAGTTTTCCCAACAATCCCTTCTTTTCTATTTTTCTCTTTAGACATCACTGGGGTGGGGTGGCCAGGAAGAGCTGTCTGCCATTATGAAGCCTGTTGTCCTGGAGGATTAGGCAAGGTTCAGATCACAAATGATTTCATGCCATGCAAAGGAGTCTGGAGGACTTAGGCAATGGAGAACCACTGAAGGATTTTTAACTCACAGCAGTCACAGAGAGATTTATGTTGTTTTAGGAATTTAATGCTGGTATAGTAGGTTGAATGGTTACATGCCACTCCCCCCCAAAGAGGGGGGAAAATTATATATATATATATCCACATCAGATCCCTAGGGTCTGTGAATGTGATCTTATATGAAAAAAGAGTCTTTGCAGGTGTAATTAAGTTGAAGATCTTGAGATAAGTTTATTCTGTACTATTTGAGTAGAAACTAAATCCAATGACAAGAATCTTAAGAGACAGAGGAGAACAGACACACACCAGAGATGCTGATGTGAAGGCATGTCAGAGAGATGTGGCTATAAGCCAAGAAAGCCAGCAACCATGAGAAACCGGAAAGATAAAGAAGGGATTCTCTCCTAGAGTCCCAGAGGGCATGTAAGACTGCCAGTACCTTGGCTTCTGACCTCTAAAGTGCCAGCAAATAAATTTATCTTGTTTTAAAGCACCAGTTTGTGATAATTTGTTATGGCAGCCACCGGAAACCAATGCACCTAGTGGCAACATTAAGGCTGTGCTTGATATAGGAGTACGGTCAGGGATGGGTATAATGGCAGACACTATTACTACAGGACATACTTAGAAGAATATATACCAAAATGTTAACTTTGGATGATGGGGCTCTATATAACTTTCATTTTCCTCTTTATTTTTATTTATGTTTTCTAGTTTTTATAGAACTATAGGCACACACTACTGTAGCTAAATACAGAAAAAATGGGCCAAGTGTGATAATAAGGACTTGAACCGAGGCAGTAGAAGGCAGGATTGAGAAGAGAATATGTTCCTTATCTGTCTATCTGTCTATCTCTCTGTCTATCTATCCATCTACCCATCATCTATATAATAAATATTTTCTGGGTGCTCACTAGATGGTATTTTAGGCTTTGTACAGACAACAGTGGACATTACAAAGAAAAACATAAACTCTGCCTTATGGATCTTACATTCAAAGAGAGAAAGCCATAGAGTTTTGAGCAAAGGGATAGATAACTTAGTTTTAAAAGGATCACTCTGGATGCTGTGCGTAGTAATTGTTAAGAATAAAGTGAAAATAGGGAGAACAGTTTAGTGGCTATTCCTAATATCTTCTTCAAATCTCTGCTCCCTTGGCCCATCTGGATGTCTCTGTTGGTTAAATGTTGGACTCTTGATTTCCTCTCAGGTCATGCATGATCTCAGGGGCATGATCTTGGGGTCATGAGATCAAGTCCCATGTGGAGTCCCACATTGAGCTCCACACTCAGTGTGGGATTGTCTCTCTCCTTCACACTCTGCCCTTTCCTCTGTTCTCTCTCTCTTTCTCAAAAGAAACAAAGAAAGAAAGAGAGAGAGAGATAAAGGAAGGAAGGAAGGAAGCAAGGAAGGAAAGAAGAAAGAAAGAAAAGAAGCTTAAATCACAGCTCCCTTGAACATACAGTTACAAGGTATGCTGGAGAGCTTACATGCCATCCTCTGTCTAGTCTTTTCAGGACTCCAGATTATCCCAAATTGTAAAGGGACTCCAAGTATCCCCTAGAGTTTGTATTTAGGAGTATACATTTTAGTCCTCATGAAAAAGCAATTTAATTCAAGTTTTTCTCTGAGGGAAGAAGGCGTTTTCGCTTGCTTTTCAAAGAAAGAAATAGAAGAGACACCCTAGACAGGAGGATAAAAGCAATAAAGACATTCTGCATCCGCAGGAAGGAAGAATATCAAGACAAAACATGGTAAGAGCATACATACAGTCCAGGTACCTAGGTCAAGGGACTAGATTAGTGTGAAGACATTAACTAAGGGATTAGGATACCTGTGTGACTCAAATTTCAGGGTCATGGAAATTAATTTTTTTAAAGATTTTATTTATTTACTTGACAGAGATCACAAGTAGGCAGAGACGCAGGCAGAGAGAGGCAGGGGTGGGTGGGTGGGGGAAGCAGTCTCCCTCCCGAGTAGAGAGCCTGATGCGGGGCTCCATCCCAGGACCCTGGGACCATGACCTGAGCCGAAGGCAGAGGCTTTAACCTAATGAGCCACCCAGGTGTCCCTCATGGAGATTAGTTTTAAGGAGGAGGGCCTATAATCTTCTATTTCTGAATATTAGACTGTCTGACTTCCCTACTAACTGTGGAGTTAAATGTGGAAAATGCATCATTACTTTAATTGATACCAACAGTTACAGTTCTCATCTCTCTGAGCCCGTTGTTGAGTTGGGGTGATTCTCTTAATGGAGGGTTTTTGTAAGAGGAACCCAAGATAACCTCCCCTCCACATTCCTCAAATATTACCTTGTGTACCTTTCTCTGTGTGCCGATGGCTTCTACTACACTTTGTAATTTGGCAGGTATTATAGCTCATACTAGAGTGTAGAGGATTACATGTTCTACTTATGTTTGTACCCAACAAAACATCTGATACACTGGTTTTGCACATAGTAGGGACTCGGGTTGTATCTGTAAAATTGAAAGGGGAAAGGAGAACATGGTTGAGAAATAAAACCATGCTTCCACAAAGACTACAATGAATGTGTCTCTTTCTAAATTACTTGAGTAGGGCAGATAAATGCAACATTAAAGCTCTGTTTAGGAACACCTGCTTTCTTTGTCCTTTAACCCTTAGCTCAGAAAGCTTTTTTTACTATGGATCTCATTTCTATTTCTATTTAGGATAGTTTGATAATCAAGCTATGATTATATATGCCTAACATCAGTGCCTCTATGACAGATGTGTGATTCATTCCAATCATCATAACTCCGTATGCAGATGTTCCTACACTATTCCATTTTCTTAATTACATAGTCTCCAAGGGCTACACCTGTGAGGGGAGGCAATCCACAAATCTACAGAGCTTAAAGAGAACTACCTTTTCCTGAGGTCTTCTCCCCCAACGTTAGGAAATGTAAGTGATTATTTTAACAAGCAGAATTTCTTCCCCCTCAAGTCATGACCTGGTTATATCAGATAAATTCAAAGCTTCTGGGCAAGCACCTTAAGGCCGTATCTTTTTTCCTCTCACAAGTTTTTGGCTGCTTGCCTTCAAACTGCAAGCTGGCAGATTTCATCCTTTAAAAGCTTAATTACCTGAAAACCCACTGGGCACCTAGAATTCCTATAGTTCTCAGCCCTAGAGCTCGAGGATGGATGGAATAGAAATCTAATGCACTTGACCTTCTCACTCCCTGCTCATAGTCCATGCCCCTATTGCACATACTCAAATCCTCACTGAGGCCAGAAGTGCCAAGGGCTTTTGCTGACAGATGTTCTAGAAAAGCTCCTATTCATCTGAAAGGTATTGGGCCCATTAGACAAGAGCTCCTCAAAAATGTCATCCCTATACCTTACGCTAGCAGCCTCAGCAGCTCCTGGGAATTTCTTAGAAATGAAATTCTCAGGTTCTAGTCTAGACCTCCTTAATCAGAAAGTCTGAGGGTGGAAATCTAGGGTGCTGTGTTTTGACAAGCCCTTCAGGTGAGTCTCTGGCTACAGGTTGAGAACCACCCTACTGGGTAATTGAACCAATGGCATTTGGCCGTAAGCCATGGAGTTACTATTTCCAGCGTGGTGCAGCGCTCGCTGACCTCAGGCCCCAGAGCCGCAGCAGTTAGTGGGCGCGTTTCAAACAAGGGCTCTCAACTTTGGAGGTGCTTGGATAGCCGGGTGGGCGCATTTGGAAGTACGGGATGTTCTCCCCGGCAGCCCAAGGAACTGAGGAAATTCAGAGGACTCAAAATGTGAGTTGGTGAAATTGGGGGCTGGCAAAGGAGGGACAGAGCGTCACAGGGTTACCCTATTGTTTTCGATTTGACCATCTCCACTACTATTTTCTTCTGTTCATTCTATCCCATAGATTTTGCTTTTTAGTGTTCCTCTTATCGAGGGTGATTCACAACAAGGATTTATCAAGTCCTACCGTGCGTAAGGTGCACATCAAAAATAGGTATCTTGGGGCACCTGGGTGGCTTAGTTGGTTAAGCGTCTGGCTCTTGATTTCTCCTCAAGTAATGATGTCAGGGTCCTGGGATGGAGCTCTGAATCGCGGTGGGGGGGTGGGCATTTGAGAGAGACAGAAAGAAAGAACAAGTGGAGTATGGTGGAGCAGAGGAAGAGAGAGAAGCAGCTCCCTGCTCAAAAGTCTTTAAATTGTTAAAAAGAAGTAGGCATAATACTAGCATAATTTTAAGATGTTCAAATAAAAAGTTACCTTTTCTGTGCAAACATATTTCAGGGAAAGGTCCTTAGGAATGCAACTTCCTAAACTAGATAAATGTCTTCACTTACCCTTTCTCTGCTGCAAACACACCACACAGCACTGGCATGTTCTGCTCCTGTAATGCAGCGTGTTTACTTGGAAAACCACAGGCATTTTAGTTTTCTTTTAATCCAAGCATTTAAATTGGTTAAGGGAACATGTTCTCTAAAGATTTCCAGAGGGCCCATTTCAAATGCATATCATGTTATATGTTTTGTTTTAACAAATCTGAGTTTTCATTCGACCAAGTTTACATAAAATAGGATTCAGCTGAGTTAACCTTTTCATAGGAAAGAGGGAGGGCAGATGGACACATATTTTGGGTTTATAGAAACTTTTTCTGGGAGGCTACCATTTGGAAAAACAGACCATAATCCTGTATGTGAACACAAGTAAAATTGAAGTTCAAGTTAATCTAGCTTTAGATTAGGAGGTACAAAAATTGGCTTCTAATCTTTTAAGAATTTCTCTTTCTGGGGCACCTGGGTGGCTCAGTCGTTGGGTGTCTGCCCTCAGCTCAGGTCATGATCCTGCAGTCCTGGGATCAGCCTCGCATCGGGCTCCTTGCTCAGTGGGAAGCCTGCTTCTCCCTCTCCCACTCCACCTGCTTGTGTTCCCTCTTTCCCTGTATCTCCCTCTGTCAAATGAATAAATAAAATCTTTTAAAAAAATTTCTCTTACTGTCTTTCATATATATATATGTGTGTATATATATATATACACACAGAGAGAGAATATGTATATACATATGTGTGTATAATTTGACCTAAAAATACCTACTTTCTTCTGAGATTTTAAATGATACTTTAGACATATGATTTAATGCCAATTTCAATGGATTATTAGGATGATCTAAAAACACAAACTATTTCACCACTATGGAAATACTGAGAATAAAAACAATTACTAGAACAGGAGGAAACCTGCTGATTCATGGATTCTGTCTCTCAGGTTGAACTAGTTTAAAAGAGAGGCCACAGGATTGCCCCCAGCTGAAAGGGTGGTATGGGTTTGGGACTCTTTTATTAGAAGCATGTACCCAGCAAAAGTGTCTAATTTTTTTTTTTATCAAGGTGTAACCTCATATTAGCTTCAGTTGTACAACATAATGATTCAATATTTGCATGTATTATGAAATGATCATCACAACAAATCTTGTTGACATCCCTTACCTTCCATAGTTGCTTTCTTTCTTGTGATGAGAACTTTTGAGATCTATTCTCTTAGTACCTTATAAATATACAACAAAGTACTATTAGCTATATTTATCCTTCTATACACTATATCCTCATGTTTTATTTTAAAACTCAAAGTTTGTAGCCTTTGTCCATTTTTCCCATTTCTTTTACATCTCTACCCCCTGCATCTGGCAACCACCAATCTGTTCTAAGGTGTTTTTTTTTTTTTTTTTAAGATTTCACATGAGATCCTAAGGGATTTTTTTTTCTGTCTGACATACTGCATTTAACACAATGTCCTCAAGATCCACCCATGTTGTTGCAAATGGCACGACCTTCTTTTTTGTGGCAGAATAATATTCCATAAGATATGTGTGCATAATTGTGAGTTTGTGTGCACACGCATGTATGTGTAAACATTCTTTATCCATCAGTGGACATGGAGGTTGCTTCCATAACTTGGCTATTGTAATAATAATGCAGTGAACATGGGTGTACATATCCTTTCCAATTAGTGTTTTCTTGTTTTCTTTTTTAGATAAATATCCAGAAAGGGGAATTGCTGGATCATAGGTTAGTTCTAATTTTATTTTTTTGAGGAAACTCCATACTGTTTTCCATAATGGCCACACCAGTGTACTTTCCTGTAACAATGCGCTAGATTTTTCTGTCCTTCACCTCCTCACCAACACTTACTTCTTGTCCCACTGACAGCCTTTCTAACGAAGGTGAGGTGGTATCTGGTGGTTTCAATTTGCATTTCCCTGATAATTAGTGATGTTGTAGCTCGTTCTTAGAAAAATATCTATTCAGATCCTCTGCCCACTTTTTAACCAGCCTGTTTTTAGGTCTGTTGAGCTGCATGAGTTCTTATAGATTTTGTATTAGCCCCTTCTCAGATACAACCATTTGGTATATTGCCTTTTGATTTGTCGGTTTCCTTTGTTATGCAGGAGCTTTTCGGTTTGACTTAGTCCCGCATGTTTTGTTTCGCTTCTGTGGATTTTGCTTGTACGAAATCCAAAATATCACCGCTAAGGACAATGTTCAGGAGTTACCGCCTATGTTTTGAGAGTTTCATAGTTTCAGGGCTTATGCCTGATGGCTCCATGAATTTATGTGTCCTCCTTGTGCGGGGGCCACACTACTCTTCTCTGTATCCTTCCAGTCTTAGTACATGTGCTGCCCATGTGAGCACAGCAAAGTTTTAACATCTCTGTGTATATTGGAGACCGTGGGGATTAAAGTTAATCTGAGATACAAACGAATGCATTGAGCGTCCTACAAAACAATAAGTATTCTACCCTGTTGGAATAAACTGTTATCAGCTAGTAAAATCGCCTGATCCTGGAAGTGTTGAGTTAGGGTCACAGCAAAAGTGATGCACTTCTTGCACTTTCTCCAAATGTACACTTGCCCCTGAAGAGAGATTCACATTGACCTTCTCCTCTGCTAGTCAAACTTAAAGAACATTAAACTGTGATCTTAACGCTCTCTCACTTCAAGGCTGGAGTGGAGAATTATTTTTCTAGAGATAATGCTTTCCCCAAGCACGTTCTGTAGGCTTCTCTATAGGAGAACATGTAGGATAGCCTTCCTGAGAACATGGGTGGATACGCTGAATATTCCAGCACTGTCTTTGGGGTTGAACTCTGTAGCTGGCATTATAGGTCAAGCCCCCCACTTTGGGGTCAAACCAAGAGAAGAAGCCACCTCATAAATCCATTGTGGAGACCACAGTGACCAGGAGGAACTGGCTTTGTCCTTCCAGGAGGTTCCTCCAGCTGTTTTCCATCACAGTCTGGTTCTGAGTGGACCAAGGGAAACCTAGGATAAGGCTGTGCTCAGGCTCAATGATATCTTCAATTTGCCTGTATTTAAAACCCCCTAAAAACTGTAACAGTTCAGTTAAGCTGGTGGCTTTATGGCCTGCTTCTCCTCACAGTCTAAGGCTTTCTCTTTAACGGAGAAGTCAGGGACCATTTTCTTTGTTGGAATGGCTGGTTGTGAATCTCAGGGGCTCCAGGATGGGGGAAAAGGAAGAGCGTGGATCTTGGTGAGAGCTACATTCCCCTCGTGGCAGACGGCCTACAAATCTCCAGTCCTTTGGAGTACATGAAACAGGGCTCTGAGGAGTGAGTAGGCATTAATTTAGGAACTAGAAAGGGAAGGGTGAGTTTTCACATGGTGAAACTTGCCTTGAATCCACCCACTAAAACGCTGCCTCAAAGAAAAGAAAATGTAAGTTATGACTTGAATGTTAAGAGAAAGGAAAAGCAGGGCCTCCTATAAGAAAGCAGTGTAACCGCACCCCTATATGGCCTTGCCATTTATCTCTTTCTGAGTGACATCGTTCCTACTGCGCATGAATTCTGACCTTGGAGGGGCATTTGAATGTCCTTGAATAGACTTTCAGCCTTCCTCTGGAGGTAGTTTGACCTTTGCTGAGCAGAGCTGTTTTTCAGAGTCACCACCATCTGCTGGTGGAAAGGGCTTGTTAGAGCTGCAGAGGTTTCAAATCAATGTAAGTATCTTGATATTGTTTGAGAAATCCTTTATTTAGGCAAATATGGAAGCATTTATTCAATGCAAAGATTCCCTTTAGAAAATTACTTACTGATCACCTTTTTTTTTTTTTTTAAGTGCAGCTAAAGCTGTAGGCTAAAGACTCAGATTACATGTTTCTCCACTAATACTTCTTTCACTGAAGTTGGCAACGTAATTTTCCTTATCTTTAATATGGGGTAACATACTAGTTCTCACCTTCCAAGTTTGGTAGGATTTGCTGAAGTCCTACATATAAGACACCTGGCACCATTCCTGGTTCTTAATCACTCATTGTTACCTTACCATATTTTATTATTAATTTCACCAATCTCCTGTGGGATTTATACTTGAGGCCATACCCAGCAATTGGGTATTTGATCAGGAGTCAGATAAAGGGAGAAGGAGACCTATTTGCTACTCTGACTCCTCAGGGTTACGGAGAGGTGATCGGTGACCCAATTGTACGAAGTCTGGCTTATTTGGAATTCTGGTGTCTTTTTATTTCTCCTTTAACAGCTGCTTGCATTAGCCTTTTGGGAATTGAGCAAAAGAGTTTTTCATTTTTAGGAGGCCACATGTTCTCGATCTTTAAATCAAAGGTGAAATGCAACGTGCCATGGCAGTAATCCAAAGTTTGGAGGCCACATGGACTTCCTGGCTTAAACTCATTTTCTATGAAGTCAAAATTCATTCTTAGCTTTTGAAAGCACTGAAGGCGAGAGCTGAGGCAACAGTGAACAGACATGAGAAGAAGGCCCCTGGTAGCCAAAATGAGGCTTTTCCCTCTCCGTTTTTAATGGCATGCAAAAGGCATTAATCCACACTTTCATTTCCTATTAGCCAAATAGAAATGTCTGGAGATAATGTGAGTACCTTATGGCATAAGTGACTTTCTAAAATATCTTATTGGAACTTTGTATCTGTGTAAATGAGGCAGCACTGGGGCTTGACAGCGGAATACACCTCCTAAAAACTGACGATTGGAGCTGCTCACAAAGAAGTTAGTCCAATATCTCTGGGGAAACTTCCAGGGGACAAGGCAGCTCTCGTCTTTTCTCAAGTACAGGGATCGCCTGACATGTCACGTGTAGGTCACTTCCTTCTGTGGCAGCTCTACCCAGAGATGAAATCAGGTTTCCCAAATGCCCCTCAAGAACCATTAGGACAAATGATGCTGCCACACAAGCAGGCTGGGATCTTCCTGCAGAGAGAAGAGAGAAATGTCATCCAGGAAAGGTATTCAATGTGCTTTTGAGAATAGGCCCTAGGTTTCAGAAGCATGTTTTTTCAAAAGGAGGTTTATAGATGATTGAGGCTGCTTGGCTGATGTTTAATGTAGAAAAGCTACCGTGGATCAATGGAGAAAACTCAGAACCAGTACCCTCGCCAAAATACATCCCAAACCCCTCAAAACAAAAACCAATGGTCTGAAGCCTCTGTCTCTTTAGAAAGGATGGTTTTGTTTGGGGGGAAAAAAAAGTCTGAGGATGTACAAGGCAGAGCTGGGGACATCATATTATCCAACTCCAATCTCCACCTTCCATTCTCCTTGCCCTGCTCCACCTTCCAGGGGCTATATCACCTTCCTCCTTGCAGTAAGCTTCTTAGTATTCTATTCAGATTCACTTGAAATGAAGAATCCTTTTCTTCATGTTCCCAGGAAGACTCTGTCCTTTATCTTTACTTTTCCCCTTATAAGACTATGTCTCAGTATTGTCTGTTCAAATCAGCAAATACAACATTTCCTTTGAAAATGGGTTTGTTCATTCTATAAAGATTCACTGACCTCTGGTGTAAATACTGGTATACTTCCATCATAAAGATAAACTTTCTATATTCAGATTTTTCTTGTATTCTTTTCTCTTTGTTTTGTCATCTGAGTTTTATGATTGAAGTGCTTTTTTTAATAAAATGCAAGTACATTTGATTTTTTTAAATGTTGGCCATTTATCTTGCCATATATCTTCCATATAAATCAATTTTTCTACTCTTGTCCTCATCAGCGGTATTGCTTTCAGTTCCTCAAACATATTTCAGGTAAATGGTTAAATCGGTGTGGCCACAGTTCGGAACCCATCCCATGTCTACTGCTGAGGCAGAAAAGATGAACACAGTTAATGGGTAAATGATAGGCCAATGCTGAGGTCAATATTTACCCCACTGTACAATAAATCTTGATAACTGGCTAACTACCAAAACAAGATGTCAATAATCAGTAGAGTATGCTCTATCCTTCCAGAATAACTTCATTAGCAATGTATGGAAATTCAGGGGATAAAAATTGTAAACATTTTGTGGTATTCTTTTGGTCCTGAAAGGAAACCAATCCTATATCAAGGTAAAGATCTTGAAACCGTGGTTTTCAAGATTTCATTTGAGAGAGCATGTGCATGCAGAGCAGTGGGGGGTGGAGGGTCAGAGGCAGAGGGAAAAGCAGGCTCCCCATTGAGCAGGGAAGGGATGTGGGGTTTAATCTTAGGACCCCAGGATCATGACGTGAGCCAAAGGCACACCCTTAACTGACTGAGCCACCCAGGCACACTGAAATCATGGGTTTTCAAACTTTAAAATGCATTGGAAGCATTGAGACACTTTTGGATAAATACAGATGGCTACATTCCACCCCTGTTCTGAACAAGTGGGAGTGGTCTTGTGCCCACATAGTGTTTCACAAAACACTAGGAGAATCTGGTTGAAGAAAGCTAGGGAACATGCTTTGGGGAAAAACAGATTTAAATTCTACATTGGGCCTGGGAATTAGTAGTTATCATCCAATTAATCAACATATATTTAGAGACAACTAGGTCTAAAGCTATATGTGTATATAGTCATTATGAACTACTTGTACTTTTTCTCTGTTGCTGCTCTGTTCTACCTAGTTATATGGTAATTTTGGGTTCTTACATAGGAGATTGGATAAGGTTAAAAACAAGGCTTATTGATATAATTTATCAATGACAATCCCTGAAAGAATCTCTTAAAAAAGCAATTGCTCACACTTGGAGACACAGCATTTCTCCTAAATAAAAAAGGGAAAAAAATAAATCATTACATTACTATTTCATAAACTCAATCAAGTAGCAAACTGTTGGCAAACTTTTGGGGGAAAAGAGATCAAAATAGTAAACTAAAATCAGTAAATGTATAATTTTGAGATAGGAAAACACATCAGTAAAAATACTTTTCAGTATGTATTTCTCAGTGCATCATTTATTATAGGCAATACAACTGTAAAATTTGACAATTCTGTATGTTATGCAATAGGAAAAGTAACGTAAATTTAAAACATAAAATAACTAGTTTCAGTATTTCCTGCCTGCATACCAATAGATCTTAAGTGTTATATTCAGTGGTCCTATTAGCCTTATTTCTTTAGCCTGGCTTTGTATATTTTGACTGTCTCTGATGTAAATTATAGTACTTATTTGGCACATAATTAAAGAATTAATAATTTTTTTTAAGATTTTATTTATTTATTTGACAGACAGAGATCACAAGTAGGCAGAGAGGCAGGCAGAGAGAGAGGAGGAAGCAGCCTCTCAACAGAGCAGAGAGCCTGATGTGGGGCTCGATCCCAGGACCTTGGGATCATGACCTGAGCCAAAGGCAGAGGCTTTAACCCACTGAGCCACCCAGGCGCCCCAAGAATTAATAATTTTTTTAAAAGTGGGACAAGAACTTTCTTCTTTAACTGTGCCAGAAGCTACTCTTTCTCAAAGGATGATCTTTGGTAATTTTCAGATACATCTTCAGAATATTTTTTAGGTTACCTTTCCTCCAAATGGAAGGGGAAAATGCACTCATGGATAAACTGTCCTCAATTTCTCCTTTGCCCTTTGTAAGTTGTATTTAAATCATTGGTCTCTGACCGTTACTCATCTTTATGATTGTTTACCAAAATGTATATGTACATTTCAAGATCCTATTTTGATTCTGTTGGAGTTTGGTATTATTTGTTTGTTTTCTTTACAACTCATGTTGAAATTCCATGATACATTTAGAGGGTCTTCTAAGCTTCTCTAACCTCCTTGGCTTCATTGAGCACTCCCTCCAATGGACCATCCTGGTATATGTTTGAAAGTATTTTCAAACTTTATGTTAGGAGGAATCTCTTAGGAATTTTTGTGGGGGAAAGCAGTTTCTTATACAGTGAATCTGAAGAAGCAGAGTTCTGTATTTCTAACAAGCTTTCATGCATATGTCTGGTGCTGCCAGTCTGAACCTTAAGGTCTATACCATAAATCCAGCTTGTACTAAGTGCTGCCATCTATTTCTGATCACAGAACCAGACACATGTACCCTATATACGTAACCGTAGGTATTTCTCATGAGTGTGACAATCTCCTCACAAATTCTCAGATTCCAAAAATATTGTCATCATCAACTGTGTAGTCATTAACTCTTTTCATCTCTAAAATTTCCCAAGAAAGTTTCTTGTAATCACTAATTGACCTTCAAAGAGTGTCAGCATGGGAATGTGCCAAATCTTCTTCATCTTAGATTTTTTTTTAAAGATTTTATTTATTTATTTGACAGACAGAAATCACAAATAGTCAGAGAGGCAGGCAGAGAGAGAGGAAGGGAAGCAGGCTCCCTGCTGAGCAGAGAGCCCGATGCGGGGCTCGATCCCAGGACCCTGGAATCATGACCTGAGCCCAAGGCAGAGGCTTTAACCCACTGAGCCACCCAGGCACCCCTCATCTTAGATTTTTAATGACTATTTTAAACCTTACAGTTGTTGAATCAAAAGCATTCAACAAGCATGGAAAAATAAAGAGCATGAGATACAATATACTGAAATGATAGCCATGAAAATGTTGAACAGAATATTTCTAAGAGATGTTATAATAACAATTTTTATTTTCACTTTTAAACTTTTTAATTTTCTTCATTTTAACTGTTTCTCTAAATATAGTTCATATGTATTATTTTTTAACACAGTAATTATTCTGAATTTTCAAAAACCCAGAACTTGTATTTTCCACGAGGTTTAAAAAAAAGCTATAATTTGGCTAGTTGCCATGATTTTTTACTTTTTGTTCCCTTGTTAATTGTCACATTTTGCTTGCCTAGCAGTATCAGTGAAGGCACACGTTTTATTACTTCACATTCCTTAGTACTTTGTTAGGGACACGATGAATACTCGGGATTTACTTGTTCATCGATTATCAACTTTCTGGCTTCATTGAATTTCCACACAGATTATACAATCCCAAAATGTCTGACTTTTCTCACAGGTTTATATAAATACTGATGTTAAGTCCCAAGTAAGAGCATGGTCCTCTGGCGTACTACATGCCAAGAGAAGACACTTGGCAGGATATCAATGAAAGACCACATAGAAAAATTTAGTGGCTATTACTCAAAATTTCTTATCTTTTTACTCCCCTGTCTGTTGCACACAGAAACAACCATAATTCTGACTGGGCCAGAGTATTGATGTGTTGGCACTGAGTAGGTTCCGGGATGATGAGTTAAATGGTGCTTCCACTCTGGAGAAGACTCTAGAGAAAAGATGGAAATTACTTGGGGTAGCTGCAAATCACACTAAATATCACTTCCTTTGTTCCTGCCAAAATTCTGCCAATATGATCGGCTTGATTTAAAGAACATATGATGAAAATGGAAAACAATTTCTAATCACAGCTATTAATTACCATGGACTAAATTCAAAGAGATTTCCTCATTAAAATTTCTAAGTATCCTAAATATAATGTAAGACTTGAATAATGAGGCAACACAGGGGTTTTCTTAATAGCCTACAAGGCATCAAGGAAAGAGGAAGGTTCTCAAGGCTACAGGAAAATAGGTCCTTTAAAATAAAATGTCCTCAGAGTCTCCATTCACTGAAAGAAGACATTCTTGTCCTAGTTGGGAATCCAAGAAGTTTAACTTGGAACTGATGTGAATGAGGCAAGCATGGTGGTGATACATGCCCAGTGCAGAAATGCAAACATAGACTGGTAGAACATCACGAGGGTCCATGGGATCCAAAAATGACCAACAGGGATATGTTGTAAGTAAGTTGTACTGGTTTATTCATTCAACAAACACATACTACCTACCTACTCTATTTCCAGTACTCTTCCAAACACTGGGCACACATCAGTAAGTGAACTGGACAGATTTCTACCTATGTTGAGTTTATATACAAAATGGTAGAAAAAGACAATAAATGCTATATCAAATAGGGTACATCATATTTTTTCTATGTATGAGAATAAGTGCTACAGACAACAAGGGGAGTGCTATGAGGTGGGATGGCCACGAGGTGGTTGCAGTTTTAAGTAAAGGCCTCAGGGCTTTGCCTTTGAACAAAGACTCAGAAAAAGCAAGGGAATGAGCCATGCAGCAATTTGGGGGAATAACTTCTTCCCTAGTGCAGAGCCCTAATGCTGGAATGTGCTTGCTCCATTTGTGGGCCTTCAAGAGAGCCTGTGTGTCTGGCATGAAGTGGGCAGGTGGGAAAAATCCTAGAACAAGGCTTTATTAGTCCATAAAAGACTCATCACGTAGGTCATTGTAAACTTTGTTAAGGATTTTTGGTACAAGTTACATTTCAACAGCAGCGTCAGTCTCCATTCTCTCTATTCTTCTCCTTAGAATTTCTTTTTAACATGACTTAAAATACTTCTGTCCAATTCCTACTATGTCCTTTCTTAAAACCTGTGTGCCTGCAAATCGGCATCCTGATTTATGTCCCCTCCCCGCACTATTATTCCAATTTATACTAACTCTGTGGGCAAACTTATTTTTCTAAGATCCGGGAGTTTTTCCTTCCAAGAAAACTTCACCTAGGCTTGTCATTGCTTCTAGAATTAAGTCAAAACTTTCCTTGACCTTGCAGGAGCTGGTTCCTACCTACTTTTCAACTTAATTGCTCCCTGTGTACCGTTCAATTGTTAGGTCTGATTTCGATCCTTTTGTCCATGTCATTCTCTAAACATGAATTGCTTGCCATCTTGTCAACACTTTTTCCATTCTTCATGTCTCCCTAAATGCCATACTCTTTATCACCACCCCTAGTCACAGCAGCAAGTGGTTTCTCACTTTTACAAAATTCCCAACACTTTATTTTTACTTCTAAGACAGATTCTGTGCTTTCAATTATTAATTGTAAGTGGACTCAAAATACATCAAGAGTCAAATCTGTGTCTTATTCATGTTTTCATTCCCCCAGAGAACTAGGAAAGCTCATTACACTGTTAAATATTGATAGAATAAATTTTAACACTCAATCTGTAAGCATAGGTGGGGAGCTTGAGCATTATGGACACAAACTTATTCTGGATGTAATGGTCAGTCCTTCATCATGACCCATGGGCATTTAACTTTGTGATTACAGATACCTCTGTACTCCTTATGACTGCCCATGCTTCAAGCACAAGACAAGGAATATGGGATTAATTTAGGAATCCATCATATTTTTAAAGCCATGACAACTAGCTGTATCATAAATACAGCAGATCACCCAGCAGCATAAATAATGGAAACACTGTCTCGGGGGCAATAAGAGTGATTGATGCTCTGAGTTGCTGTTAACCCTGGTTATCCTTGTTCCATGTGGATCATTGCAGCCTTCCTTTGTGCCTGAGATTGGCACCTCAGAAACAGTATTGCTGGAAAGAAAAACCAGGTGTCATACATCTAGTTCCTAGTCTGAAATTTGCAAATGAAGGGGAAGGTATCTGATCTAGAACAAGTGCACATATGCAGATTTGTCCATATATATTCATATTAATGATGAGCAGTAAGAAAAAAATATGAAGGTGTGGGATAAGGAGAATTAGGTCACTCTGGATTGGGGGGGTGGGCGGAGGTGGAGAGAGAATCTCAAGCAGACTCCAAGTTGAGCACAGAGCCTGACATGGGGCTTAATCTCACCACCCTGAGATCCTGACATGAGCCAAAATCATGAGTCAGGCACCCCTTAAGTGAGTACTTTTTAAAAAAGTTTTTGTCAGTAATATGTTCAAGACCACTCCATGGTTCAGAAGATGTGAAATGGGATAGAACAGACCGTTGTTAATTCAGTCCAGCACTCTGGAATGAGCATTCTCTGACACCGCTGTTTTCCTTGCTCTGGCTGCGGACTGCTCAGTCTTGCTCTGACTCCTGCAAAAGGTCGATTCAGAGACTAGATGAGTCCCTTCCTCCCTGTGATACAGCCCAGAGACCAAGATAGGAATGTTGTTTCATGTGTCTTGGAATGAGCACAGGGGAACCCTTCTTCATGGCCATACCTTCTCTCCTACCCCAGTAAGTCAGGGGGGTGGTTTGTAGAGGGGGAGCTCAGACTTCAAGAAGTATCCAGTGACTGTTTGAAAACCGTGTTTGTGATCTTGGAGCTAACAAAGCCTCCTGTGGTGGGTGGGCAACAAGGGATTGGTTCCTGTCCTTCAGCCATGCTCGTGGTCTCAGAGGAGCCACAGAAGTCTTTTAGACAAAAATGGGGAGGGGGTCTCTTTTGTCATAACTCTAACAAGGAAAAGTTCTATTACAGAGAAAGACTCTACTCATGCAGTAATGGGTGACTCAAGTCTATGCCTGTAGTGGGTCAGTCAGGCCAGGTTTCTAAAATGTCTTTATATTTGTGAGTGTTTTGGTTGTTTGTTTGTTTTTTTTTTTTTACCTTATTTTGTAAGTTATTGTTCAGTGCACAGCACGGAATAGTCTATAATCACCAGTATTAAGCCTGTTTGCCAGTCCAGATTTTCCAGCTCTCCCAATTTTTGAGGTCTAATTAAAAACAATAACCTCTCCTCCAGAGGGATTTTCTCTACACAATGGAGACGGAGTTGCAACAACTTGCTTGACTAGCTTTGTAACTTTATAGGAGTCTGGGGAGTTAAGTTTCCCCCAAACATGCTGTATTATACTGTGTGATTAAAGTGTTTCCAGACCAGCTAACAGAACCAGAAACAGAAACCAGCTTCCAATGTCCTCTCTGGCCCTGAGCAGGCATCCGTTTGCATTTTTAGACTAGGGAGAAAAATCTAGCATTCCTTGATAAGAGGAATTTAAAGGATTTCCTTGCAATACAAATACATTGAATTTCATGAAAGCATTGCCTTATTTAAATTACATATGAACAGGTTAAATTTATCATCAAAAGGACATTCTATGAGGGGAAAGAAAAAAATACTAAATAATGGGAAACGTATGTTCTAACCAAAGTTGTTGAATAAATTGCTATTGTAGAAGAGGGACAAGGAAAGTAGGAAATCCTTTCTATGTTTATTTAGGCATAAATATTTATCTGTTATGTTAGGAGGCCTTTGGAGATCAGTAAATAAAAGTTTCTGTTTGCTCTTGTGCATGTATGACTTTTGGTGTATTGTAGATATTCTGGCTGATTGGCCATGAATTCCATCATCCATCCCTTGCCTGTGATATGAACATCTATTTTAGGCTTGGAGTATCTCATTACAAACTATTTCTCATTACAAAATAATGAGGTAGACCAATGTGATCATTAAGTTTCCTTGTAGTGGTGCTTTAGGAAATGGAGTCATGGTTAAACTCTCTTCACTATTTCTACTATGGCTGTGGAAAGCCATGTACTGTATTTGCCTAATACTTATCTCTAAACCAGGTCCCTTGAAGAAAGATCTAAATGCTACTTAAAGGTTACCTTTTATAATATCTGTGAAAATATGGCTGTGATGAACGGGTTTAACTAAAAAAAAATACACTAAAATAAATCAACTTTAATTACCCAAATTACCTCATATGTTGCATTAATCTGCCTCACAGCAATTCAAAATGAAAACCACTAAGTCCTATAATCAGAATGTTAATTTTATGAAGATTTTTGGTATTTCTTGTAGTGTTTTTAAAGTAAGAATGCAAGTAGTGTCATATTACAGAGAATGGGAAGAAATGGTTTGACAATAAGTTACTTTCTTCCAGTGGGTCAACAAACCAATGAAAACCAAAGCAGCCACAGATTCTGATTTCCTACATAAAGGTTAGACTCTCTGCACTTTAAGAGATGGGATCCAACAATCGTGAATCTCAGGAACTTGACCTACCCTTTTCGCTTCTCTTCTTAAGCAGTCTCAAAAGGAAAATTGCCAACTTTCAGCTCCAGATTTTAAACAAAACAAAACATGGCACCATTAGTTTTTTTTTTTTTAAAAAGGCAGTGATACATCCTCTAATAACAAGAGACATATAATGAAATTGCTCCCTGAACCATAGCTTTAGCTGAGCTTGTTAGATACTATAATAAATCCTTTATCTGGAAGGGTCCACCTATAATTACCTGAAGTAGCAAGAACATTTACTATAATAATTAAAGCCAATTACCTTTACCTTAGGATCAAAAACACACATTATCTACTGTGCCTACATATTCTAATTTCCGTAAATCTAACATTCTTTAACATTGCTATGGTGATGACTGGACCCATGGTTACCCCCACACACCAGAAGAAGGAAATTAAATCATGTTGTGTCTGGATATCAGGGGGCTTCCCTCTGCAAAATCCCCAGTACTTATCCTCACTGTGGGCTGGAGAGCCTTACTTCATGAGGCAAATCAGAATAATTGGGACTTTGCCTCTTTGTACATACGCTCCACTTTTTCAAAGAGAAAATACTTAAAAAAAAAAAAAGAAATTCTGAGGGGAGAAATAGACCTATGGGTGACAATATTTTTGTTTGTTTGTTAAGCCTTTATGTAATTGTTTGTTTTTTAATTACTGTATAATGTATTGTTTACTTCAGGGTAAAGGTCTGAATCATCAGTCTTACAGGGTGACAATATTTTTTTAAAAATAGACAGGAATCCATCAGAATCCTAGAGGAGAACATAGGCAGTAACCTCTTCGATATCAGCCACAGCAATTTCTTTCAAGATATGTCTCCAAAGGCAAAGGAAACAAAAGCGAAAATGAACTTTTGGGACTTCATCAAGATCAAAAGCTTCTGCACAGCAAAGGAAATAGTCAACAAAACAAAGAGGCAACCCACGGAATGGGAGAAGATATTTGCAAATGACAGTACAGACAAAAGGATGATATCCAGGGTCTATAAAGAAATTCTCAAACTCAATACACACAAAACAGATAATCATATCAAAAAATGGGCAGAAGATATGAACAGACACTTCTCCAATGAAGACATACAAATGGCTATCAGACGCATGAGAAAATGTTCATCATCACTAGCCATTAGGGAGATTCAAATTAAAGCCACATTGAGATACCAACTTATACCAGTTAAAATGGCCAAAATTAGCAAGACAGGAAACAACGTGTGTTGGAGAGGATGTGGAGAAAGGGGAACCTTCTTACACTGTTGGTGGGAATGCAAGTTGGTGCAACCACTTTGGAGAACAGTGTGGATATTCCTCAAGAAATTAAAAATAGAGCTACTCTATGACCCTAAAATTGCACTACTGGGTATTTGCCCCAAAGATACAGATGTGGTGAAAAGAAGGGCCATCTGTACCCCAATGTTTATAGCAGCAATGGCCACGGTCGCCAAACTGTGGAAAGAACCAAGATGCCCTTCAAGGGATGAATGGATAAGGAAGATGTGGTCCATATACATTATGGAGTATTATGCCTCCATCAGAAAGGATGAATACCAACATGGACGGGACTGGAAGAGATTATGCTGAGTGAAATAAGTCAAGCAGAGAGAGTCAATTATCATATGGTTTCACTTATTTGTGGAGCATAACAAATAACATGGAGGACATGGGGAGATGGAGAGGAGAAGGGAGTTGAGGGAAATTGGAGGGGGAGGTGAACCATGAGAGACTATGGACTCTGAAAAACAACCTG